>JAUDZF010000013.1:600000-883265 GCA_030407055.1 Armillaria mellea
GACAGCTGTGCTGTTATGGAAGTGTTCCTTATCTTTCCCTCTCAATTCCTATCACTGACCAGTTGAATAGGCAACGACTGAGCCACGTACTAAAAGTTTCAGTGCTGGAATCCATATTCAAGACTAGTCGATAATAGTCATTACGAATTTCGGGCGAAGGGAATTCGGAGAAGACGACGCCGCTGCGACACAGACTGTACAATGAAGAGATGCAGGTCCCGCTGCAGTTTCATAAAACGCAGAAGGAAGACCGACTACCCGCAGACATTGAATGGCAGATCGGATTCGTAACATGCGGTATACGTAGTTGGGGGGGGAAGCATTAAGTTCTCACGCCGTCGACGCGCTTCGAGCCAAAGCTCGGCGGCACCCCGAATGACCACACGAGCTCGGAGCTGCCATTTCAAGTCGTCTTTTGAACCTTTTGACCTCAACCACAATTCCCTGGATCAATTTCTAGGACGTTATTTTATACTATTGGTACTATTTCCACGACCCGAACGCTACCGTAGTTACTTAACTACGTTCGTCCCAAAAAGGCGATGAACGCCCAACTACATGTTCCACCTTCATTCACCAAAGGCTACCCCTTCCCCTGCGTAGCAGTAGCAGCAGAAGCTGAGATTATCTTACAAGGGAATTGAGATACTGGATGCTCATCCTAGTTAGTAGTTTAGAAAAGGGGTCCTGGATAGTTGAGTGTGGTTCAAGCCCGAAAGTCGGAGGCCAGGCCAAGCCAAGCCCTAAAACGCCAAGCTCGACAGTAGAGTTTCATCAATGCTCGGCTTCAGGCTTTGACCGTAGGAGAAAGGCCCAAGCCCCGGACCGTCCAAGTCAAAGGCGGAAATGGATAGTTTTCACTAATTATTGCCAACTGGATGGTACCAGCGTTTGATTTGATACTGACAATCTGCGAGGTCAGATTGCCACCGCCCCGTTTGTCTTCGAGTGTTGCTTGTTCAGTTCCTGGATTCCTACTTTTTACCCACGTCGACTGCGGAAAGCGATGTGACATCGTAAGCGCTAGCTACATCGATTACTAAATAAAGCACTGGAATTTGTCTTGGTAGGTGTGGTATTAGGAGTGTAAGAAATATTTCCTCAATGTCCCTTTTTTGGCCGTGGGCATTGCTGTTCCCAGAAAATTTTGGGTCTTGCTCGCGGTGGCCCATTTCACTAGGTCGTTCATGAGAAAATGGTAGTAGTTTTGACGTATTCTCTAACAGTCAAGTACCTTTGGTTCTCGGGCTCATGATTCTCCACAGCCTTGGAATCTCAGTAAATAGATGTGTATAGCTCGAACAATGGGAAATTCCAGTACAGGAAAGGATGACGGCGATGTCACAGAGCACTCAGAGCCGGGCAGGGTATTATTTGAGCTGCTAACTAAGAAAATACGTATGACTGGTACGGCACTTTGGAGACTGTATATACGAGTTAGAACTCGCCTATATATGCCTTTGATTCATTGGTGTTTCCTGCCATTGGGTTTTTCTGTTTTTAACTGTAATCCGTAGAATCGTTTAGCTCGGGCAGAGGGAGTAACCTGGGCCTCGTAGCGAGAGCGTACTGACCACTAAACCATGTTCGAAGCGGCAGTGCATCACACCTTCTTCCTTACCACGTCCAGCAGTAACTTAGCAGTCATTTTTTCCGATTTCCCCTCGTGCACGCGAAAGATTGTTGGCCGCTATAGGAAATGCCCAGCATAACCAGACGGTCATCACTAGCCGCGAGCCTATGCAGCGCAGTTTTTTGTTTGCCCACCTCTTCTCGATACCATGGCACGACTCACCGTCACCATCCTCATCTGCATAAATGTCACCCTCCTATCCGAGATGATATACCTTAATTTTCACGATATTTTGGAGCATCGCCCGGGCCCTGCTCCTCAGTATCCGCTGGGAGGGATATCAAAACCTGGGCGACCGTCAGAGTCCAAGACGTACACCCATGCAGATTTCCTACCGATGAGCGAAGACTACGCTCTGGCGCGAAGCACTGCATGGGTGCCCTTGAGCCTGAGCAAGTGTACGGCTGGTATGCCAGCCCATTATGCGCCATGCGTAGCCCATAGGTTGGAGCAGAACGTGGTCTATGCAGAGGAGCTTCTCTACCCATCTTTCAAGATTCGCCAGCCTTATTTTTCCTCAAACGCGCACAAGGAGAGGTGGAGAGACGTCGCGATGGGGATCAAAGAGCGTGGGGTGCTACAGAATGACGGTTGGCTCGTGTATAAAGGTCAATCTGGACAAAATTTCGTGAGCCCATGATTTTCTGTCTAGGCTAGTACTTACAGAATAATTATAGGTGTTCGGAAACGTTCCTTACAGACACTCGGGAGGCTATGACGGCTGGTCGGCAGGTTCGTGTATGTCAGACCTCGTCTCTTCAGACGGCTTCAAAACGTATGACCCGTCTGAATTGCTGGAAAGATCCAACCCACCCACCATATATCGAAATGCGATGCTAGCCACCTCACCCGACTCGTACTCCTTCCAACACTATCTGGACCGTATCACTCACATCATCACTCAGGGTGCGCACCTCATAGATGGTAAGCGACCTCCCAGTATATTATCACAGGCCGACAGGGCAACCAGTTTGTACAGCAGCTCTGGGAAAGACTGGGCTTCGATGATAAGCACGTCCTGCACAGCGTAAACACAGATATATATGCCGAGAATATGATATTCTCATGTCGGGCGGTCCTGGTCCATCCGTTTCTCTCGTTGAGGACACTTGAGGCTTTTGGTATTGACTCGATGAAGGAGTCCTCAACCAGGAACAAGATGGGCGATTCCGAGTCGGTTTCTTGCCTGAACGCTGCTCACCCTGTCAAAATGACTAGATCATGTATATGACACGGTCCAACGATCGTGCAAAGAATGGCGGATGCAGGGTACTCAACGAAACAGAGCTCCTCGAGGCCATCCGTGCACTGCTCAGAGAGCGAGGCAAGGGCGAGGAAATCATCATCTTTGACGAGACGCAATACAGCTCTGCATCCGAACTCTTTGATTATTTCAACAAAAATGTCATGGCGGTTGTAGGCCCTCACGGTAGAGCCATGCATCATCACCGCTGGGTAGCCCGAGGTACGCTGGTCATAGAGATGATGCCGACGACGTTCACGTCCGTGGCGATATACGAAGAAGCATCGGTGCTTTCACAGACCTATGCTGCGCTAGTCGTTGAGCCCAGCTCCCCGGGAGGGCGGGATATGATCATCGACCCTGAAGATGTGACGAAGCTTCTGAGGGAGCATTTGGGCGTGCCGATGGGGAAACCGTGGCACGTGGGGTATTTGGCGGTAGAGGAGACAGACCAGCCGGGTGATGATCACCTTGCAGAGGACCCACTGAGGGCTAGCTACCAGTGGGGAGGAAAGGAGCTTGGATTTTGACTAGCGCTCGATCATAGGACAGTCCGAATGCTTGCGTTTGTAAACCCTGTCGGAATGTCAAATTGAGTGCTAGCATTTCAGTATTTAGCTTTAAGCCGAAGTTCGGGAAGCTTCAAGCCGTGTGAAGCCGCTCCGCCGGTACCGTGTATGTTCCTCGGCGCGACTTGACTTCCGCATTCGATCGATGGGGCTTCGTCCCGCTCGCTGTGACATCGAAATGGGAACCCAGATATCAAGCCATTTCGAGCCGCACCTATCAATCTTTGCTAGTTTCTATAGGCTCAATTTTATTCCATTAGACTATGATTGTCTGTAAGTACTTCAGCAGCATAAGTGGGGTACAGAGTGAGGAGAAAATATCGACTAGCAAGCAAGAGGGCATATTTAATGGCGTAAAAAGACGGGGTCGATGGTGTAAATGCAGTAGGAAGCGACGAGATGAAGGAAAGAGGTATTGACGACGTTACCGAGCCTCGAGCTTGGTTGGCGTCGGCCGCAAACCTTTTTTTTTCAATGAAGCCCTCCAGGTATCGGATATGGTGCAGCTCGCGTTTAAATGCAAGCAGGGTCGCGTTTTGGTTTGGCTCAATCTTGCTGCATGAATATCTGTGCGGCTCGACGGAACTTGTACTGGGAGCTCACTGCTTGTACCATGTTTGAAGGAAAAGAACAAGCGCGAGGCTTTGCTCGATATGATGAAGTGTTGTGGCCCAATGAGCATTGTTTAGAGACGCGAAATAGATTGTACATCAGTCTTCGAGCGTTAGATTACTCTGCTTGATCTTGGTAGACTGCGTTCTCAAAGTAAATCAGCAAGAAGGTCATGTTGCATGCAGATCAATTTTGTACGGATATTTGCGCGAAAACAAGCGAGTATTCAATCATTACGAGAGATGAGATTCAACAAAGGTCGGCTTGGTATCCTTGATATCGGCAGCTACTGGCGACAACGTGTTTATTTTCAGACCCCGATGGTACGGAAACACAAAGCTCGCAGCGCCGAGGACGGTGTTGAAGGGAACGAGCAACTGGCCATCGGCATGGGTGATGTACCTGCACGAAGCGACGTGAGCCAGCATTGGAATCAAGGAGGGCAAGGATGGACTCACTTTGCATCTACACGGCCGAACTTCTCGAAGAAGCGACCGAACTGGCGTTGTACTCTATCCGTCAGGATCCCGGTGTAGGGAAGGGTCACCATCCGTCGTGCGCCCTGGTCGATGGCGGTGACCACTCCAGGGGAAACGACCCGATCCGAGGGCCGCAGGTACAGCTTGCATTCTGCCAGAGGTTCGCATGTCGTGATGAATTGTTGGGCCAGGGCTGTTGTGGGGAAGTAAACTAACATATCCTAGGAAGATCGGTCAGGATTGGTGGAGGGATTGAAATGGGGTGCGGACTGACTGAGCCGTTGATGAACTGGGCTGAGATGAACGCTGCCATAGGAAATCGGGCGTAGTCGTTGGTCCAGCTGGTGCACTTTTCGCGTATTAGGGAGTCTGTCAGGCCGGTGACCCGTACGAGGCGCTCTTGATCAGGCTGGGTGTCTTCCTTCGAGTACCATTCTGGATAAAAGAAGTGTTCGCTATTTATATATTTCGGATGGGTCTTCGCTTTGGCGAAGTCTACCCGGGCCTTTTGGTTAAAAATTAGCGCACACGAATGAGATATTTTTTGAGGGAAGGATACCTGGGAAGCCTGGTGCAGGTCCAAGAACTGAGCTTCGACGACACTATTCGCCTTGTCGAAGCGCGACGAGACGATTCCGTACTGGGAGAGGATCTCAGTGAACTGAGACTCTGTGAAGTCCTCCGGAAGTGTACCCAGCCGGATCGTGCGCGTTGCACTGTGTTTTGCAAGCGACGCGACAGTCAGGGTGGATAGCGCCGGCGAAGTCGAGTCATCAATCTTCACCGAGAGCTCCTTGCTTGCCTCAACACAGCGCCTCGCAGTTCCTTCATCGAAGAATTTAACGAGAAGGTGGTCTTTTGTAGGTATTATCGTCTCTGAAGGGTTAGCTTTCACAGCGTCGATGATGCTGCCGACATTGTATCCTTCCGGGAGATTTTCGATACGGACTGTGCGGTGGAGGGACAAAGACTCGGCTGCAGTCGCATAAGACGCGCAGGGGATGCAAGATCTGCCCAGACGACGAAGGGAAAAACCAAGCCGGATCATGTTCGATTCAAGATCTCGCCAAAAAAATTTCGCAGGCGCGCTACGGCTCCCGGACCGAGACGCCCTTGACAAGCACAGCTCGTTCCACGTGATACTGAATAGACCGGTGAATTTCACATTCCAGCTTGGACAGAAATGGTCGACTTCTCCACATTTCCCAATTTCCCCACATACGCTCTCCTGTTTGCGGTCCCTGTCGCATTTATCGGACATCGGTTTCTCTTTCCAGCATCACCACCAGCAACTGCCTCGCCGTCGCCGCCGCCGCCGCCGCCCTCTGTTGAGGAAGAGCCAGTAAAGACGATGATGCAGCCTCCAAAAGACGATCTACCACCTCCCAAAGACGACCCTTATTCCCTGGAGGAGCTGCGCCAGTATGATGGCTCGGACCTGTCCAAGCCAATCTACGTGTCTATCAAAGGTGGGTGGACCTAGGCCGCTCGAGCGAGCTCCTGCTTATCGTCATCAGGAACGATATTCGATGTCACGAGGAAGGGCGACGTGTACGGTCCCGGAAAGTCGTACAGCGTGTTTGCTGGAAAGGACGGATCCCGGGGGCTGGGTATGTCGAGTCTGAAGGTGGAGGATGCGGTGCCGGACTACAGCGTGCTGGACGAGAAGGACAGGAAGGTCCTCGATGACTGGCATGCATTCTTTCTGTGAGTGATGCCTTATCGGTGTCCATGGTGTGGTACTGAGTTGGTCCTAGGAAACGGTACCCTATTGTAGGGCGTGTCAAAGACCATCCCATAGCAAAATTTTGAATGATATCCGTTCTGTTTCAACGTTGTAACATATCTTTGATTCTGATTCATCAAACTATTGTTGGCTCAACAGCTGCGAGTAGCCTGGTTACCATCTCTCTGACCCTTGAAGCTTGACGTTGCAAACAAGACAGCGTTATCAGAGAGACTGGTAAATCTGACTTAGAAATCCCAGTGCTGCGTGGGACGGTCTCTGATCACACTTCCTTGCTTACAACGTCAAGTGCCCAGAGAGGTGGTTACGAGTCTAAGCTGCAAAGTGATCACTGGAATCAATAGCACCATGGACCGACCGATGAGTAACACAGTACGACGGATTGCTGCCTCAAGGCCCGATAGGCAACGTGTACCTCTCCCCAATTTTGTAAAAACAAATACGATGGGGCAACAAGTGCATCCAGGACTCGTCTCAAGGTACGCGATTACCATCTTTGCGTTGTATCTTCGGGTGACTCTCAGTTCGCTGACGCCCGACCCAGAAAATTTGCGCAACTGTCACCGATTCCCGATAGATAACATACAAAATCTCGTGTCCGCGGTCGGATGAGGTCATGGGAAGGTCGCTTCAGCACTCAGGATACTTGGCGCCAGTTACCAACAGTAGTCCGGCTACTTTCTACTGTGCTGGATTTCTCGAACAGCTCGGGAGATGGCGTGGAGCACCCAGCCCTTGCGCATCCGACAAACTACATAGCCGATGGAAGGCTCCACGTAGTCGGGTAATAACCCAAAGAAGAGAGTCGCAAAGTGCGTACGCGGGGTCCGGTATGTACAGGCGACGTCCATTACCCTGACTGGAAGGCACGTTCCGACACGGACCCACCGGTGTCTTTTTCGGAACGACGCTCCGTCGACGGTGCCTCACTTTCCCTAACAAACGGCGGGAACGCGGTGCGAAAATATGTCCGAGCCCGACTCAAGTGGCCCTGCATTAGTCAGCCCTACTTGGTCGTCGTTATGCAGAGGGCTTGACTCCAATCTGCGTGTCAGCCTATGGCGATGTCAACTGCCGTTGAATGCCAGCGTCATTCCGACCGTCTAGCCCGTCATCAGCCGCTATTTACGGTGAGGCACTTCCTGCGTTTCGTGTCCAACCGATGCTCAATCATCATGGTGATGCCCATACAGCGTTAGCAACAGCGGTTTATTCCCCTGTTTTATTTAATTCTGCTCTCTACCGATCAACACGAGAGCTGCGCCACACAACCAATGCCTCAATTCCTCGGGCAACGATGTCCATCTTTCTGTAAGTATCCTTGGAAGCAACGGCAGACAATGTTCATAGAGAGGCTATCGCCGTACCCGTACTGCGCGACAGCGCCATTGATAGAAACACGCCGTGGGGTTTCGTCATAGCTCTCATCATGTGGGTGTCTATAGACGAGCGGTACCGCACGCGGCAGGCAAGATTTACCTCATACGATCGACGTGACGGGCGCACACAGCTGGCCCTGAAGAGATTCCTACGAAGAACGAGGGTCAGATTCCCAGTTGATTATCAAGCCCAGCTTCTGATTGATGAAAAATGCACAGGTGGTATTCTTTAGCGGAAAACGAAGACGTGTTCACAAAGGACTAGCCCAACAGGCTGTGATCTCGAGACGGGCTTTCCCAGTTCTTTTGCATTCTGCTGTCTTGATTGAGTTTGCACGTTTGCACGTTTGTGAGTTCTTCGATATTTCCGAGGACTGCATACCTTCGTCGAAGTCCTCATGATGTTCTGAGTACGACGCAGGCTCATTTGCAACAAGCTCCAAACCTATCTTGAACCCCGGGGTCCGACGCGTGGTCGGAACCTTCCGAATGAGCTTATGATTAAAGGCGATGTTGAACCGACATCATAATCAGCTGGCTGTGTGTAAACCGTTCGATTCGAGATGCACTCTTGACCTGGGAAATAGATTATTATTAGCCCCGACGTACGTCCTTTTTACCTCTGTCTGTCAGTCGCAGGAGTTTTTGAAAAAGAAAAAAGGAAAAACCAAGTCGAATCTTTTTACACTCACACGCACGACCCCTTGTCATGTGAACCGGTTCATCGATGCCACGATGCATGGCCCACCGACTGACCCACTGTTCGCCAAAATACGGCCCTCCATCAGGGCAGCCCTCCCCGTTATCTTGTTCTACGATCGAACGCCTGCACGCCCTCACCTCGGCGGATCACTCCTGCTCTTTTGGGCCTAGTGTTAATTCCTCGTCAAATTCGCCGGGTATCGCGTCTGGCGCGTCGTGGGGGTATATATGTAACATGAAATGCATGGCCATCCGTATACCCACATCTTTCCCCCCCTCCCCCGCTCCACTCCTTGCCTCTCACCATGACACTGTACGGGATGCCGATATTCCTCGAAGACAAGAGCGGAAGGCTCACGGGGTCGGAGTTCATCGATATCCATGATCGCATGCGCTTCAGCTATCGGTGCACCGCGCGCGACTCTGTGCATACCGCGTACATGATCTACAACCTCAGCGCGATGGTGTATCAGGGCTCGTGTCCCCGAGCGGTGGTGGCGCTGGACTTTGGCCCGAATAACGCGTTGGGGACGGTCAGCTTTTCGTCGAGGGAGAGTGTCCCGATGAAGAAGTACCTCCCCAAGATCTCGAACCACGGAGGGTAAGCGTATCTTCGTCTCACGCATAGTATACTGTGTCCTGATAATTCTGTTCGCTAGCGCGTACAAGCCCCGAAAGTTCGTCGCGTCCGATTCGCAAGAGTATATTTGGAGCTACAGGACGCAGGAGGGCCAGGAGTGGACTGTATGTTTGTTCGTCGTCTCCAAGCGAGGGAGTTGATCGCTGATATTTTCTATCCTCAGTGCACTAATACGAGCGGATACTTGGTCGCGTATTATAGCTTGAAAGTACCGGGAGAACCCCACTATGAGGGCTCATCGGGGTGCACCCTTACTATTGACGAAGCGTTCGGCCACATTGCAGCAGGTCAATTTAGATCATCTCCATATCGGTTCGATACTCACCCTCGTTTTTTGTGTGATACAGAATGCTTAGCATCCTTGATGATTATGCGACATATCGCGGAGTACAACGTTTGATTATCACACTTCTTTCTACCCTTGTATCATAGCTTTTGGACATTCTTGTATCTCTAGTAACTTTTTTTTTTGGTTTGTCATTGGACTTTTTGTTTTTTACTTTACCGTCACCCTTGATTCGGACTTGTGTGGGGTGTTTGATAGCATATCTTGTGGAATGTAAAATTGTATAGTTTGTAACGATAGTGTTACTCGTCTCAATGATTCGCCGGTGTTCTCTGTATAACCGGTCTAATTGAGATGAGGGGGATCTAGCTGATCTAACCTGCCTAGCTCATCGCGGTGATCAAGATGCCGTTTGAGGGACTTCAAGCGGGGGTGACGACACATTAGTCGGCAATGCGTCTCTGCGATAAATCATCGACTACACGTTGTGGTAACCAACGAACCGCATCCCCCTTCGTATCGTCAGCGGCAGTCCAAAGCGAAGACCAGTTCCCCGTAAAGAAGTTTCATTTGGATTATATCCGAGAGTTGCTATCGAGTCTACCATAATATTCATGGCTACCATGGCAAACCAAACGATAATCTCGCACGAGGTATTTGACGGGTGACGGACACTGTTGGACCCGTTCATCTGTGATATGAGGGTTACCTTTGATGCCGTTCCCTACTACCTGCTTCATCACGGACATCGGGAAGGGAAACCATGTCTACGCGCAAAAGTTATGCCGCGACAGGGATATGAGATGAAAAGGTTCGGGAATTCCAAGCTCGCTAGCAATAATGCCTATACGCGTAGCGTCGTAACAAAATATAGCACAAAAGAGAGCGAACACTGGCTGGTTTGCTCTCGACCGAGTAATCTTGGCCTGCAGCATCAATAGGCAGGATAAAAGTAAACCAGTAAAGGCCACCGAATCCAAGGCAGGTTAGAGGCAAACAGAACATGCTGCGGCTAAATGAGTCAAGAATAACGTGCCCGTGAATAACTCAACGAACCTCTTCCTGAAGACCGTCATAGGCGTTGCAATCGCGGAGCAAGGACGGGAAGAAACACATTCGAGCATTGTATGTGGGTCGGGCATTTCTCTTGACATAAGAGGAGTCGCCCGTACGGGTACTTGACAACGATTTAAAGAACGACTCCGGCATCTAATTGACATCACTGTAGCCAAGATCCGGGATGAAAACGTGCAAAGCGGTGATCGGGTCCGGGTAAGAATCAGGGACCTCATATTTCTCCGTCGGCTGTAGAGATTCACGATGACGACAATAGTGCAAGTTCGGAACGAGTGATCTGTTCGAATGTTCGCGGCAACGAAAAAGCTTCCAAATGCTGGTAATTGCCGCAACACCCATAATCGAAGGTCTCGCGGTCTAGTACGGGTTGCTTCATTTTGTTGCACCATTTTCAGACCTGTGGGCCCAATATCCATCTCCTAGGAACCAAGCAATTACTACGAAGTGATTGCAATTGGAGGCACGAACGTAGGGTCGGCCTTATGCAGGATATAGTTTATCGGAGCTGTAGCTCTTTGCCCCCCACGCGATATCGCGGCCTTGTTCTGGACACTCGACAATGATCGCAGCCCAGCTCGGGTGTCGGGCGACAACCATATCTGCTATCGCTCCCGCTTTCGACAATGCGCTGAATCTGCCTAACCATGGCCGAGGAACGACAATTCTGAGCCACGATTCGTTCCAGGCATTCGTAGTCTCGCTACCGATAGAACGTTAGCCAGCTCCTGATTGGTCTGCCTCCACTGGCGGCAATGCGCCCCGTTGCCGAAAGTATCTGAGTTGCCAGGCAGAAGTCGGCCTCAGTAGACCTCCGAAGTGTCCAGTGCCTTCCTCCTACAACAAAGCAGCCCTCTACAGCTTCCATCTCTCAAAGCGTCGTAGCAACGAGGGTAGATGCTTATTTAGCACTATCTTCAGCAGGGCAGAGTTTGATAGCCGTCGGTTGGTTGCCCTTGCTTCAATACCTCACCGCAGATAACCCAAACTGTCCGGTTTCTTGATACGACGAAGAAAGATTGCCAATACGTTCAGCTTTGAACCCCGTGTGCTTGTCAAATATGAGAGTACGGAATGTTCCGAGAGCAGGGCCGCTTCGTTCGGAGCGAAACCGTTCTGCTATTTCGGACGCCGGGCCCATAACGCTTGAAGGCTCAACGAGGCGCGCAAGGAGGCAGCGAATGGGCTCCATATTACTTCTCGAATGCATCTATTAGCCAATCAAGGACAGCATCACCACGCTAGAAACGAGCTGCCAAGATAGCTCGGACATGGACTGAATAGCTACCTCATGCCAAAAACGATGGACTGCCTCTGATCATGATCACTGCGTGCTTGCATCTATAAGTCAAAACGCAAGGTTTCTTCGGGTGTTTAGGAACCGTGCACTATGTCACTGGTGTTCTCCTGTGCTTCCTGCGACAGCCGTTCCAGATTTTCAGTGATCGCTGAGTTCAGGGTACGCGCTCTTCGGTGATGTCGATGAATGATTATATGATTTATAGGTGAAATGCGCAGTAAATGAAGCTGCTGCGTCTCATCGGCGAGAAATATGTATATCGCATCACCCGGTACTGAAACGGATCGTTGAAACTTGAAGGTCATGGATGTCCTTCCGGAGGCTGTAACGCTTCTCGTACATGTCACTAAGATCTTTCATCAGCCGCGATTTCCAGGATGATGACAGGGAGTGAGACATACAGTGACTGGTATCGAGAATATATGTTCCAAAGCGCAATCCTCCTCAATATATTGACTGGCCAAATCTCAATGAGGCTCGGAACAACCTCCGTCTCCGTCAGCGATGATCAACTTGGACATGGGAAAGTCCGACGTTTTACCGGTGCGCTTAAGCGAAGAAACATATTCTCGTGTCCTATTCCTTCACCAAATGCACCTCAACGGCTGCTGGCTTCACAACCCCGAACGTAATATCGTAATGCTGGCCAAATCCTATAGTAATTTCGAGGTGTGCTGGCTCGAGTCGCAGCGCTTGCTTCTTTGCCGTTGTTAGCCGTAGACCTGAGAAGCGGGCCGTATGCGATATGAACGTTGAAGACTATGGTTTGTTCAAGACGCGTCAGAAGCTCATGAGCGCTCAAAGCACCTAGCAAAGACTGTCAAAATGACGCGAAAAACCAAGGATGGCATACTCACCTGGTAATTTCAGCTTTGCTCGTGTTTAGATATGTATGACATGGAACTGGACATCCTGCAGCAGCTCAAAGACGCAGAACAGTTTACAGATTTCAATGAGACGTTCCGAGGAGCGGAATATGGCGGTGGTGCCATTTCCGCGAATGCTTAGAACAAAACGAAGAATAGCCCACTGTAACACTATGCATGGTCCTTGGACGGCGATGTGAATAATGAACTTTAGCATTGTGTATGATGCGCACCGGTAGGAACGATGATACAGCCCTGATACCATTCTTGGATTGATATCCAGGAACCCTATCAGTGGCTGCCACATCAGATGATTGAGAGTAGCGCGAATACAACGCTACGTCCGAGGAAATAGTGAGATTCACGGTAGTGGATACTAGTAAAGATCACGCACAAGGACCGGCAAAATTTCTAGTGGAATTTTACTTGCATCGCGCTTGCACGTCGAAAGAAGCAGACGCATTTTTAGGCTGAGCGGTCCATGTAGGGTGACTAGGGCGTTGGGACGCTAGAGAAAAGGAAATGCATAAGTTAAGTCAGAATTTAAATGCATCTTGCGACCCACTCTATCCACATCACCGTGTCTTCGTCCATCACGAAGCGTCACCAGTTTAGACCATCGTCATCACCTATCCACATTGTAATCCTGATTCTATACAGTTCTGAGCGCTGTAGTACAAGTATCGTTTTCAGTAGTAAATGTTGCGTCTGCACATCAAAAAAGTATTGAAGAACGCGGTTGCAGTACAGATAAAACCAATGATGTTGGCGGTGCAAGGGACATCGGCGTTAGCCGAACAGTGACAAAAGAGGAAGAAAAATTGCCTCGCCGTCACGTGCCGAGATATCCACCCTCAAGATTCAAAAGTTTCTCTCGCTCTTCCTCTGATGGGAAAAAAAACCCCCGTGAGGGGATATTAGATGCTACCTCACCGAGGTGGTTTAAAATTGTTCAGAAAGCAAATCTTCACTTACCAAAAGCGCCAATCAATGCATATATGACTGTCACTAACCGTACTAAAATCTAACGTCGTTGAAGACCTAGCCTTCAAAATTTCATGACTCTGACATGACCTATTGCACGATACACTTACAACATAACATGAAGCCGTTCTGTCAATCCTCTAGAACGGGCTAGGATATCATCCCCTCAGATAGTCCTGCGAGATCAACGTTAAAAATCTCGTCAATTGGGGGAATGTCGACGTCCCCAGTGGAATGATGGTACCAGGAAGATCAACATCGTGTGATTCAGTGACGAAGGACGAGCTGGGACGAGGCCAGAGCTATTTGCGGTACGTTGAGCTCGAATGGTATTCTTAGCTCAAGCTGGAAAGGAAACAATGAGATGCAGTAAATGATGTAAACAAGAATACGACCATTCCTAAACCAAATTAAATAGTACATTGAAAGCGAAGTAGGCTTCCGACGATTTCAGTTCTACATACATAAGAACAAC
Organism: Armillaria mellea; assembly: GCA_030407055.1. Lineage (NCBI taxonomy): Eukaryota > Fungi > Basidiomycota > Agaricomycetes > Agaricales > Physalacriaceae > Armillaria > Armillaria mellea. Next base: position 613,990 of record JAUDZF010000013.1, read on the forward strand.
TTTATCTGATATAAGTGCTGTCCGGAATTGAATAATACACCGGTAAACAGATACAATCCGAGGATTCCAGCGTGTACGACACGCGCTTGATCCTATATCGGACAGAATCAGTGTTCAGTGTGTTCCCCTCCTCCGATGATCATGGAGGACATACCCTCATACTACGCGCAACATTCCCCTAACCCTAAGCAGAGGGAACATAGCCGCCACTCTGGATCCCAAAAACGCCTGCGCCGCTCTCCGATCATTTGCGAACTCGCTATCGGAGACTAGATTAACGTGACGAAGGCCGTGCATGTGCGGGCGCAGCAGCATCGCATCAAGAGCATTCCATTCAGCCAATTGCTGATCTAAACTTTGCTGTTCCGTACCCCACTGCGCGAATGACAGTGTCACTGCCTCTATGTTGTTCGGTCCTGCATTCTCAAAGAGCCGGGTACACCAGCGTACCAAATTGCACAGAACGCTTGCACGATCATGGAACGTGTCCTCCAAGGTGACCTGGAAATGACGCAGCCGACTAATGGCGAGAGGGACAAAACTGGGAGCGGTCATGTACGCTGTAATCAGGAAAGAATTGAACAAGAGATCAAGATATCGAGGAGCAGAAGAACGTACCGTAAGGATCTTCGATTCGCAGTTCGAATGTATCAAGCGAACTGAAGGCAGCCGCATTCAGTACGTTGTTACACGCCGCAAACTCCCCCACTTCTAAACCATAATAACAAAACCTTCTGAGACCGGAGATGTCCATACACGACCGAGGATTATTCGCCCAAAACGCGAAATCTTCCATTTCATCAGCAGTGAGGTTGACGTCGAGTGTCCCAATGGTACATCTGGGGCGTCGAACTGCGGGGCCGTTCCGACGACGAGCTGATCTTGAGCGCGGATCAAGGGTGACGTGATACAGTTTAACGTGGCCGGCACGACAGCCTGTCAGCATCCCGAAAAGCGCGTCCCAGTCAGGCAGTTTAGAAAGTCCGCGTAGGACAATCCCCTCAAGATGGGGCTGCTGGAAAAGCCGACGAAGGGGCTCTTGTAAGGTAGAGATGTCGCTCCACGAAGTTTCGATCGAATTGAAGCTGACCTCGATTTTTATCAGGTTGACGAGCTGAGGAAGAATCACGGATAAATGCGGTTTGGACTTCACCATCCATTTGCCGCCTCCCATGCCATCAGCCAGGTCCAAAACTCGAACGTACGACGCGAGATGGGGGGAGTATGCAAGGACGCGACGAAAATTATCGCAATTCGTTCTGTCCGACTCTAGTGGACAGCAGAGTTCGACACGGAAAAAGAGATGAGTTTGAGCGGGAACGCGCCATGCTCGACAGACCAAGGCGCAAGCTTGCAATGCTGTATGGTCCCAGGCCAATCTCCTGATAATGTGAAAATCGATGACCTCTTGAGGAATGTTCGGTTGCTGGCTCATCCCAAGTCGTGGAATAGGTCGGGTCCCGGACTATACACTCTAATGCCTAGAATATGTTTAGAAGAGGGTTTTAGTGAGTAGCCCAGCGGTATGCACAAACCCGAAACGCACCTCAGTTCTAGGACCGACCGCGGGCAGTAGGACAATAACTCCTCCGGCGTGTCTAGAACGATGTATGCATCGCCTCTCAAGAACAGCACCATGGCATAGAACGAGAAGACATACCGATGTAGGCAGTATTCTTCGCTTCTGTATTATTGGGAGGAACTGATGAAGCTGTCAGAGGTGAAGAACAGATATTTGTGGTTGTTTTCCTTTCCTGCTTCCGTATTTCAATCTTTTTCGCAATCTTCCTGGCACGTTTACCATTCGAAGCTATCGCTTATCTGCGGACAATGTTCAACAAGGAGCCACCTGACGGCCCACTGTGACCTCGGTTTCGGGCCATTACTACCAGGTCAGAGGTCCCCAAATGTATATTCGGGAAATAATGCTAATGATTTGATGAAATGTAGCTCTCGATGGGGATGCCGCCACTTTTCAGGCTTCTGCTGCTTCCCAATTACCAAGCGTAACATATTATGGCATATCTGTAACAGTCCGAAGGTCTAACGCCAACTACGATCATCAGTCTCGATCGTCACGGTCATAGGCAAATCGTTGTGTCGAGGTCAGCCGCTGTTCTATAGGTTGACCGTCAACTCTAAGGAAGGGGTCCTTTCCGTCACCCCTAGGATCTACGCTTTCATGATTTGATTCCATGTGCTTGCAGGAACAGTGGATAGGTGCACCCCTGGAGTGTCGGGACAATATGCCGGTGTATGGGTAATGGTACGGTCAGCACTGTTTGATTTTTTTGATATTCAAATATTGATATTGGCGGTCAGTCTATCTATCTGCGTCTATCCTGCCTTATCCTTGTCACTAGTACTCGTATCAACCCCGTCAACTCGCATCAGTCCGACCCTAAAAACTTGCGCTCCTAGTCAGGAGAACCAATGGTCCTGGGAGATTCTAAGTGATAGCTTTGTAGCGCGCCTTCGGACCGAGAAATTTCACGAGTCATATTCCGTCCTATCTGAGATCTCGTCCGGTCTCGGAGGCAACAACACCATTATTACCAATATCCTTGACATGAAGCCAGCGCCTCTTGACCGAACACGTTCTGCATTATCACATCGGGTGACTCACCCCACACGATAACTGCGTGAAACCCATACAGTCCAATAAACCCAGACCAACAAATGACCCAAAGAGTAATTACCAGCAAAGTCGAGTCGGGTGTTCTGGACGGGTCTTCATTGATATATTCGCTCGTGAAAACTCGGATGTTCGTTCGCGACCTGAAGCCGCCTGTGAAGTCCGATGCGGACGCATTTAGCGCAGGGATTTCAGCGAATAAAATCGGAAATTTAAGGCTGGCAATCACTAGGCCAAGCCAGGAGCACGTTGTCGCAACGTTCACTGGACTAGACACAGTGGCCATGGAACGCCGTTGCAGAGTCTCGGTTTTTTGTGTATATGGCCATGCTCAGTGTACGTACGATATGGAGCCCTGTCAGTCTACTGTATAATCAGATTTCCACCATATCATGAAGATGTCGTTATACTCATTTCCTGTCGTATCGTGGTCACCTCGGGGGGAAGCCTGTCCTCCGATAGCTCCATGTTAGTGGACGGTACATGATAGTACTAGTAGCACCGAGGAATGAAGGGCAGGCGGTTATTGTTGACCCTTCCTCCTAGGGCACGATGTCAACGCGGTCTCTATACTGGCGCTAGAACACGAGAAACACTTGGATGCGGAAATGGGAACGCACAGCAACAGAGTGTAATAGTCGTGGCTTTCCTACTTCTGGGAGAAACCCTTGCTGGGTAACACAGATATCTTCCAGAACGTTGCCAGGCAATATATGTATTTATGCGTGACGTTTTCTGCTCCCAGCAAACGGCGTAAGAGTTCGGGACCGATGAATAGCTCAGATGTCCACCCTGAAGAACTTATCGATGAGTTCATAGCCAAGGAAAACCTCTTGGAAGTTTGCACGTACTAGGTCGCCTGATCAAAATCTCCTTCCACTTCGCAAGTCTAGTCAGCATACGCAAATATACTGTCGGGGAGAGGACGAGTTTCATGTAGATCTGATACGGTGAACGCACTTCGCGATTGATTTTGGTGCACCTAAAACTGTCGCACTTGATCATAGTCCTTTGGTCGGCCCGACATTGGTATGTTAGAATAAGTAATTGGTTAGTGGTCCGGGTCGTTAACACAAGTCATATTTATCGTTATATCGTTTCTAACCCAAGGAAGGTGAAACGGATACATGGTCGATGACCGCGGAAACGTCCCTACCATAATCGATCAGATTTGCCGCCTGATCGTCATGCTCGACTTGAGTATTCGTTAAAAAGCGAGCGTATCCTAGATCATATGTGCCTCGCACCTCCGCCTTGAGTCGGTATCCGATAGGGAAAGAACATTAGAAGGACATCGGTGCCGGAACCTTACATGATCTAGGCACTAAGTATCAGCACATTGCCCCCGTGCGGGGATCGACATATATTTACTCAAGGCTCACTGTTCCCGAGTATCCGGCACTTTGGCGGTCACCAGTAATGATAGGAGTGCATACCTGATTCGAGGCACCATAGCAACGTCGCCATTCATCTCCCCCCCTAGTAGCTCATCCACAGAAATTAATGATACCCAGCGATAAATTGGTGATAACATGAGGCCTCGGCCGATGTCCCCGAGGTCAAAGCGCAGATACTTTTGGCGGCCCGCTTTCAAGTCGAAGGCACATTGTATTTTCAAGTGATTATCACCTAACAAGTAGTGCCGCATGCCGGGAAATTTTTGAGAAAGGAGGAAGAACGGTCGAAGGCTGTAAACACTTAATCATTTAATTAGGGGAGGAAAAGCTTGGTGAAACAAGGGAACGTCCCAATAAGTCTGACCAGAGCATCAAATATTTTGCCACGAGGATGTACTAAACCCGATGCAGGGCTTGGACGGACAAAAAACGGCTGACGCGCTTGTACACGTTCCAACAAAATATGCAAGGAGGCACGATGGTTGCCAGCCGTACCTAGGAGATGGGAACGTCCCTCCTAACTAACGGCATGGCAGATTGTAACAGATAGGCACGCACAGTTAACTTGGAGTATCAGATTCTGCAGCGTCGGAAGCTTCTGCTGGTCAAGAGCCGTCATAGATCGCGACGTTCGGAAACGTTTGAAACCGTACTGGAAAGCAAAATCAGACTGGAATGACAACGTTTGTCTAGTCGGTATGCTGTTTTGAATGACCAAGTTCGTGGATGCCGGACATACGCCAAAGGTGAGCCGGCTAACGGTATTTCTCTTCGTGAAAAATGTACCTGGTAACGTGCACATCAGCCTAGAACAATGCTGCGAGGCGGCTAGACATACCTTGGCTAAGGTTTCGAAGGACACCGTCTTAGATCTTGAGAAGGATGAGTTGGCACGGCGACGTAAGAGTACGAGAAGGGATGTGCTGTGATAAGCTGGAAGCGTTCTCGATATTACAGCCGGAAAACTGTGTACAACACACACATGCCTCGGTTTCTGCATCTGATTTATGCATCCGCGCATATAGATTACATTGCACGCCATGGCAATTGTAGAAGCATGGAAACAGTTAGAGTACGGTCCTTTAGCTTCACATGATGGAAGGTGTTGATTGTCACGCATAAACGGGCAGAAACAGTCTTTAGTCAAGACGAATGCCGAAGGTCGGAGCGCAAGGCTGACGCTGACATGGATGAAGACGGCCAGATGAGTAGCGATCTAGTGCTACCCTTGGAAAGGTTACGTTGCGATGTCTAAAGGAAACTTTTTCAGATGAGCCTTCCAGACAATATCGTGAAGAAGGTGAGGGGAAGTACCTTGTAGCGGCAAACTGAAGTCCAGATATAGTGGCGCAATCATTTTATGATGCGGAAGACATGGTGGTTTTGCAACTTGTTACGGACCCATGAGGGTGGACGTACTGCAAGTGAGTGGGCCATCGTCTTTTCGACGGACGTTTCTTGGCGTGATGATGAATTCATATTCAGGGCCTGAACGCTGTTCACAGCTATGTTGGTATGCCGATTCCTTCGATAATGTGACATCTACTGAATGAACATCAGTATCACTCAAATTATAATAAGTTATGTGCTCACAGGTGGGAACTGCGTCATACGAGTTTGAGAAATACGGGACTTCCAGTAATTCATGCTGAATTAACAGAACGTCCCCAGAGAACAAAATGCTTGACCTCAAACTCCAAATAAATGCCGCTTAGCGTTATACCATGAAGGGCGGATATTATACTCCTTCTGACGTCAGTCTAATCCCGGAGCTCAGAGGATGCTAGAAGTACTGGCGTTCAGAATGGCGACCGACATCAGCTCTAATCCATGCCATGTACGTGATTGCCGGACCTCCGCGAACAACTGGGAATAGGGCGAGCTTCGAATTTAGCATGGAGAACATAGCGCTAGAATAAGAAATTAGTCTCCCGAACATCAAAGGTTAGTCTTGGTCGGCCTTCAAACCTGGAGCGATTTCTTACCATCTCCACTAGGGCATTTGCTACTGAATAGTGTAAGTCTACCTTTAGACCGTTTATCTGAGCCTATTATCAGAAGCGTGAGAGGGGGGGGGTTAACATCGGCTGTTGAACTGACCAGTTTACATTCCTGTCATCCCTCCATGCCAGAAGCTTGAGGATACCAGATGGCGCAATAAATCCAATAAACAGACCTCTGAGTCGAAGTTTGTAATTTTGCGTCTTAGCTTCAATATCGCTTTCTGGTCCATAGAGCTTGTTACTTAAGAACTGCCTTTTTGCGCGGCGCTACGGGTTATCTTTGGGCCTGAAGCGCAGGGCCTCGCGATTATGGCCAAGCCTTCAGCTTCATCTAAGAAGCTACCAATCAATTAATAAGAACCACGGAGAAATAATAAGCCGGCTCATCTGTACGAATTGTGGGACCATAATATAATATTTCGTTTTCATCGTCATACTATGACCCCTTCGGTTTTATTGAAGACAACTTCAAATTTTTTCTTGAATTAGGCAGACAGAGCTTATACCGACAACGGAGCTCGGTTAGCCATGGAATGTTCAACGTCGCAGCCGAAGGCAAACGTTGTCCGGCAGTTTCCGGAGTTGTTGGTCCACGATCAGAGTGCCAGTCGGACCGTCGGAATGATGCGCCACTGGTCCGACTTTTTACCTCGTTTTACCTTTTCGTTCAATGCATCGACTCCGAGCTAAGCATGCTCTGCATGTACACGTATCCCCCTCCATGCTAGTATCTTCAATGAAATGGCCGATTATCCGGTCTCGTCGGCTTTGGTATTATTGGCGCGGTCTTCAGAGAAGTTCCAGTGAGCCCCCCACGGGGCAGATTCGACCCCTACCAAGGTGTGTTCATCAGACTGTCGGACTGTGGAGAAGTCTTGTAATTCCCATTCATCTTCGTATTGGAACCATCCGTCCTCTTCGCATATATATATTCCAATGTTCTTCTTAGACGGTTGAGGTTCTCTGAACTCCGACTCGGAGAGATGTCCATTAACGTCCATCAACATTCAACCCCAGAATTCTTGAATAACAATATGCTTGTTTCGTATTCGAAAGTGAGGATTCTAATTTGCTACTGTTCGTCTGAGGAAACGCAGTATAGCATCAACTACGCAAGTATATCGCCGGCTCTATTGTTATAGCGGAGCGAAGATGACGGCTGGTACTGCTAATTCTTCCTTTTTGATGTTAGTGAAAGCAAGAAATTATCTTCTGCGCGGCGCCTTACCTTTTTACGTTACGACGAAGTCGTGGGGCCGGATGGTTCAAGTTCCTAGGCCTCAGGTGGTTTTGTCAGCATTTTTCTTTCGGCGAGACTGGCCTCCATCATAAGCCATGTCATCGAAGGCAATTGAACTTGCACATCGTCGCGATTTATCGATATGCGAACAGGCCTATGGTACACGCTGTCGAAACGGCACAAGCTGCCGTTAGACATTACAGCGTTGTGTCAATTCCCATTCAACTCAGGAAGTCTGGGTTGGCAGCGAGGGTGAAGGCCTGTGAAGATATTACGAGAGGTATGACAAGATCGAGGTAATTATAAAGTTGATTTACCACATAAGGTACCCGTCCCTAATTGTAGTGGGAAATCTCTCCATGTTCAGCGATGTAATCGGATCCATATGCAGGGCAGCTCCCGCTCGAATTGATGAGGAGCTGGGTTCCAACCCCATCTGAATGATGATGTCGGAAAGTTCCCGAAGCTGTAAACGGTTTTAGAAAAATGTATTGTATGTTCTGTAGCCTCGTGAGTCGTTTCGGTAGGTGAATAATCGGCGAAGAAAAAGATAGGAGCATAAACATCATCATGGCACCATTAGGTCCCCGTCCACCAAGGCGTCCAAGGTGGGCAAAAGAACCTTCTAATATCAGAGTTGTATCAGAAGTTCAGTCGTGGCTCCATGCGTGTAGGCGCTCAGTCTCCAAAAATGATCTAGCATTTGGCTTGGGGAGGGAGGGGAGGGAGGGGGGAATAGAGGCTCAATAGCCAGAACTTAGGCAGGCTAGGAAGCACAGAGGGAACCGGGAGCATTCAGAATTCTTAAGAGCTATCCATGGGGGTACCGGAAGTATACGAAAACGGATAGCCATGAGGGTGATTATCTAAGTCCTTTCGGGGTAAACGCCGCGTGGTGACCGCAGACGTGGGAAAATTTCTCGGCCCCAAAACTCCCGATTCCCTTCTTCGTAGCGAACCACCACCGCGTCCCCCCGCATACAGCGACCTCGTCGTCCTCCACAGCGAGCACAGCGTCCAGAACAACCTGATTCTACCTCTTTTGTAGCGAGCTCGTCGCCGCAGGCCGCCGCAAGCGTTACTGTTTCCCGTATGTTCTATCCTCTACCATGGTGTACGCGCTGATTCTCTCACGTAGCGTCTCCGTCGTATCTGGCAGCATCCTTGCCTTTCTCTCTGCGATTTCTGCTTTTTTCCGACCAACTTTTCCTGTCGTGGGCCACCGGTTTAGCGTCTCATATACTGTCGTCACCGTATGTCGCTCTTTATCTTTACCGCTTTTCTGTGTTGATTGACATATCGGGCAGCGATTTCTCAGTTTCTTCTCATATCACATCTGTATCAGCCTCAACAAGATATCAGACACCCTCCTTCCGAGCAGTGATCCCATCTTTCATCTTTCATCTGTCATCTTCCCGTAAGGAACACTTTGCCTCCAGATCTGGCCTTTTCTCACCCTGCCGTTGCAACAGCTACAATGTCTTCCTTGGGTTTTGTCCTACGTGGCGCCGTACAGCGGAAAAAACAGCACAAGCCTTCGACTTTCCAACGAATCGAATGCCTTGTAACTCGTACGATACCACGCCCCGAACTTCCGCCGGAAATCTGGATGCTTGTCATCCGATTTGCGACCTGTTCGCACCCTGACCCCCTCGACACTTCACGACCTGTTTCATTTTTGGATCCCCCTCATGTCACTCAGTCGCGACTAGCTACATACTATGCAACAATGGAACAAAAACTAGCTCTATGTAGGGTCAGCAGGCAGTGGAACGAGTGGGCGACCGAGTTCTTGTATGAGTTCATCTGGGTCAATCGTGCCGGCCATGCCCGACTCCTCGCCCGTACCTTAGAAACGCCAGAAGGCAAGGGCCACGGACGTTGGATCAGGAGACTTCACGTCGAGACCATGGCATTGGACAAGTGCAACCCGTCGCATCTGCGTACTATCCTCGACGCCTCCCCCGATCTTGCCATCTACTCTGACCATCGGTCCATTCGCCTCACTCTCTTTTCCGTCAACTCTCCTCTGGAGGAGACATGCACCCCCGACGATCTCTTCCATTCATTACCAACCAACCTCCGTCGTCTATCATGGACCTCTTACGAAGCTTCTCCGACTCCCACCATGCCCCTCTTTTCTGTTCTGCGCAATCTCACTTTCCTTGAGTTGCACTTCCATGCTCCTATGCGTTCCTCATTTACTGTATCCTCGCCGCCTCCCGTGTCTCCTACCCAGATGTTTCATCTTCCCCAGCTACAGACACTGAAGACATCCCTCTGCTCAAACACTTTCGAGCTTCTTTCCACCTGGACCCTTCCGTCGCTCTGCAATCTCTCGTTAATCTCACCTGACTTCAGTTACTCATCCCCCGGCTTCCTTGCCTTCTTCTCCGCCCATGGCGCCAAGATCAACCAGCTTGAGCTTGGTCATTCCTCGTCCAACATTCTTGAAGAGCACTACATCACTCCTACCCGTCCAGTCATAGGGCGACCAAGTCTCGCGTCCCTCCTCCCGAACATGACCGAATTCATCTGCTCCGCAGATGCCGAGTGGAATTGGGAGAGCCCAGACTGGATTGCGCCACATGTGCTCCTTCCGTCTCATCCGCGGCTGCAGCTTATCGGGGTCCGTGACATCGGGAGAGGCAATTGGTTGCTGATTGAGCAGATGCGGAGCCTACTCAGGCGTGATGCGTTTCCCTCCCTGCGATATGTCAGGGACATGGGACCGGGTTTGTTGAAGGCTCGGAAGGGGCTCGAACCTGACCTTGACATGTTGTTGTTCTGGCGAGCAGTCTGGGATAGCTGTGGAGGTCGAGGTGTGTGGTTGGAAGATCTCGAAGGTGTCAACTTCGTTGCGAGGGATTGGAAGAGATTGGGCTTCGATGTCCCACCACCTCCAGATGCTGTTTAGTCGCTCATTTTCGTTCTTTGTTTTCGCTGTCGTTATCGTGTTTTCTTGTGCGTCCCCTTATTTATTTGTGGACATTCTTTTGTATACAGCCTTCGTTTCCATTCGCAGCACTCACCTGTATACCGACGCAAAAAATACCAATTTGCATGTTTGTTTTCTCTTCTATCCGAATGAAGGGAAGAGTTTCAATGGTGCATGTATTCCGGTGGCGTTACCCTGCTCTCCGCAGGACTACCAAAAAGTCCTCGCTTTTTCAGGGAACATTCCACGCACTGAGCGTTGTGAGGCGTCGCGTCGCGTTTATTACTTGTTGAAGCGAAATCCTTCTGAGCTCATATTACCTTGGGAGTCGGGATACAGGTGTTGTCGGCTAATTCTTGAATTAGATAGCGTCGATATTGGTTTTGTGCTGACAAGCGATAGTAGACTCAGGTCCGACGAAGCCATTGGTGAGTAAGGGCTAGCCAATTTTGGTAATTCTATTCCAAACGTTGGTCAAGAACGTAGAGAAGTTCAACATGACCCGCACCCTTCTTTCATAAATCTGCTTCGTACGATCTTGGTCGGTCGGTCGCCTCCCTTTGCAGACAACATTTTGTTAATCATTTATACTCATGATATTGAAACTCTTGAAGAATCAAGGACTGGTCAGGTGGAACCTGATTCAGAACTGATAATCGAACAAAGAACGTGCAAAACTAAAGACACATTAGCCCACCGCGAGGGTCGAACTCGCAGCCTTCAGATCCAACCGCCTGGGTAAAAGTCTGACGCTCTATCCGATTGAGCTAGGCGGGCAACATAAAGAGTAACTGTATGTATCATCTCGATGAAAACGCAGAGGCTATACGTTCTCTTCCTGATGTAAATAGCGTTCAAAACAAATGCCCCAGTCGCCCTGAATTACGTGACATCAGTTTTGTCCATGCTGCACCTCGGAACTTCTCGAGATCTAGATAACTTCAAACCAAATAGCGAAAAAGCTCCATGGTTTGGTCACAAGACTGCTTCATCTGCGACGTTCAATCATTCCTCGCTGTAGGAGCATTGTGAAAGAGCTAGTCCCTCCTATGATGGATTCTATTCATCCACAGATCCAAAAATGGACTCCGACCTTGCTCATAGCCTGTCGAGCGCGCGCGTTCTTGATCATGAGAGCAGTAAACGATGCGGTGACCTCCATCACTAGCCAGCGTTTACCTGCATCTTCGGTGGCCAATGATCATCCAGATGTCTGTTGCTGATATGCTCTCGGACATCGTTGTCGTCATCGTTGCTCCTGGAAAGTCAGGAGGATACGGCTTTGGCTGGCCATTGAAGTATGTCGGGCTCGGTGGAGCGGGAGATCTTCTAATAATGTTGACACGGGAAAGAATAGAAAGATTGCTTGGATGGATATGTGCCTGGATGTCAGTAAGGCGCTGGATTCGTCCTGGTCGGCACACCAACGTCCTTCGTTAGGCGTTTCTCCATGAACAAAGCGCCCGACACGCAACGGAGAGAATTTGTACGACTCAATGCCAACGACGAAAGCCCAGAATCTGGAGGTGTCGATGCGGTGGGGGTCCTACCATGCTGTTCCTCAGTACCAGAGAAAATAGCTAAAACATACAAACTTACCGTGATGCTCGTTATCAAAGGGCATTCCCGCTTCAATCAATAGCGAAGCACACGGTGTTGATTGGGAATTTGAGGCGGAGCTCGTAGAGCGTATTGAGTCTTCATTACCGACACGGATTGTGCGATCCTCCAAAAGAACCGACGACGCCTTTGGTTGAATCCCTTCCCTCCCCCTCGGCATCTAAATACACCAAAAGTTCATGCAGATGATGTGGACCGAATGATCACCTTGCAGGGTCCAGTCATATGTCCGACGCGTCTTTCCCTATCCAAAGGCTCCTTGAATACACGGACACCTATTCCTGCAGCCTATCCAAGGTCTCGATGTATTCTCAAAATCCTCCCTCAAACCACGACCATCGCCTGCTCTCACCCTTCCGCGCCTCCCTCCACGCCCACAAGAAGACCAAAGTCTTCTTATTCAGCCGTAAGCCTTTTTTCTTCCATGAATGACAGTGACACAAAGCGCTGCCCGGCAACGATGTCAATGTAGCGAGTCATAGGAAAGTGCCAGAGCATTCATCGCCGGCAATAGCGCGCCCTGCACTCTGTCGAGGGCGTCGCTCGTCATGCCTATCTATTGTGACGCACAGCTAACCAAGGCAGTCTCTGTTCACCGCCATTGTGTATCCAGTCCCGACGTGTCAAATACGGCTTATGTATGCGGGCATATCATATCATCCTCGCCGCCCGTCCTTGTACCGTCTGTACGTCCTGGTACTGTCCCAAACGGGGGAGATACTCCAGCAGTACATCCACTGTTACAGCCAAGCCGAGGAGAGTTGATGATGGAGCTCGACTTTACCCGCGGTCCATCAAACGTACGCGTTCTTGTCCATGGAGGGGACGTGAACGAGGTGACGACTGGCCCGTCTCTTCCGTCACTAACCATCGCCCATCCAATGCTTCCATGGTCAATAGCTATCCAGACGTCGGAATACCAAGAGCGCGAAGTTATCGAGAGGTTATGAGATGCTCTGCGAGCGTCCATACCCCTGGGAACATCCTTACCGTTGTAGTTCCTCGAAAATCAGGATGATGCACCCTTTGACAGCCGTCGAAGTGCTGTGAAGAGTGAGACATGGCTTAGGGGTCCAGACTTGCGTATGCGAAGGGAAAGATGCGGTTTATGGGACTCCGTGCACAATCGAAGGTGACATCAAGCTTGGTATCCGAATGCACTGCGGCCGTATCCATCATTCGTAAAAAAGGAATTCAGAGCGTGTCTGGGAGACATTTGAGAGCATGCTAGATAATTATCATTAGAACTCGAGCACCCTGAGAGTAATACCCACTACTCACCCGAAGATCGCGCAACGAGCACACCCTCTCAGGGAATTTTTCTCCATTGCGGTCGTCACCAAAGATTGACACACAAAACGTCTTCCTCTACCAACGACGACTCATCCCAACCGCGTCTCGTGCTATCTTTAGCAGTATGCTTATCGTTACTGCCCTCCTGAGAATGATGTTCCAAAGGCTAAGTGCTGGAACGGAGCGCCGGAAAGTGGCAGAGGATGGCTATGGTGTGCGGCTTGGAACATGTAGCAACGCGTCTGTGAAAAGGGACAAAACGAGGGTGGTACTAGCTGGTATAGTGGAACCGGTGCTTGGCGTAGCTCCGGTGAATGGGAATGAGCAAAATGGAGATCGGAAGGATCATGATCTGACTGGAGTGGTTGACTGATTTCGTCGCAGGCCTATCCCATTCCTTGGTCTTTGTGGGTGAAGATTCACAATTCCCGCTCACGTTGAGTGACAAATCGTGAGGATTTTCATGGTGCTGTAATCGAAAAAACGATGAGATTGAAAACGTGACAAAACAAGAACGGAATACTCACAGGGATTCGCTATCAGCCCAATCGTTCCATCAGCTCCGCGTTACCGTACCAGCGTGTCGCAGGTAATGATAAAAGTCAGCCGATCCCTCATGTTGCTTCGCCTGCTACTACCATAAGAGTCGATCAAGGGCTGCATGGTGTGTGCCTTTGGGTCGGAAGATCTACCCGAAATTGCCAGCGGTCGGGCGGAACGAAGTCGTTGGCCATATGGCGATAGTGTTGGTCGAAAAGATCAATGCCACCAGCCTCTCTTGTCGCGGACTCAGATGTTGAGCATGGCGAGCGTTGACCGCAAGCCACGGACTAATTTTAGATTACCGGCACTTACCTTTTTAGTTATATTTTTTCGTCGTGACATCTCAGTGTTCAACCAACGTCTTCACACTGAGATGTACGTATATACTCATTATATCTCTACTATACTGTTGCTAATCGTACCTATAGAAATACTTCATACTCATACATATTCTATAGGTACAGCACAGTGTTCAACCAACGTCTTCACACTGAGATAAATACTTCATACTCATACATATTCTATAGAATCGTCTTCCCTCTCGCAAACGTGTCTTCCCTTCGCGTACGACCCGGTCCACTGCTCAAGATCAGAAGCATAGCCTCGGCATTGTCGGCAAGAATACATCCTTCGATAGACTGTGTCATCGTCCCATCCCTCCGTAGTCTCGAACAGAGAACGATATCCTGACACTGTTACGGCCGAGCCTATGAGAGAATGATGGGACTCGGCTTTGCTCAGTCTGATGAGCGTACATGTTCTTGGTCATGGAGACTGCGTAAACGAGGCGACGATGAATTTGCCTCTTTCATTCCCGGTTATCGTCTACCCAATGCTTGCACGGCCAGTTGTCATTCAGAGATTGGGCGGTCAGAAGTGAGTCACGGTCACCGATATTGTCGTGATGCTTTGGAGTGCTCTGCAAATACCCGTGCTCCTGCGAACGTCGTCGTCGCTCCTCGAAATCTAGGAGGACATGATGTCAATAGCACTCGTAACATGTCCTGCTGGGTAGAGCTCGAAATGGTTCCTAGGCTGGTGTATTTGAAGGGAAAGACAAGGTTTATGGTCCCCATGATATGATAAGTGACACCTTGAATCTTGGATCGCGATACACTTTCAAAATGGAATCCAACTTATCCAAGGTAGTCGCGTAAATCTGCAGCGGAGCCGACACCTGGTCCTTCCTGTTCTCTCCCGCTTCTACATGGTTCTACAGCCCCTTGAGCCTGGCTTGAGCCACGTTGAGCTCTTCCATCAGCTCGGAGCATGCCGTTGGCGCATCCTTGACGTCTTTGAGGAAGTTATAGCCTTGGATGCATCGCTCGACAAGGTCTAGAATGCTCGTTAGGAGGGAGACGGGGTTCATTGTTATGGAAAAATGAAGGATAAGCGTGCGAATGCGGTGGGAGAAGACAAGAGATGCTAGACTGTGTATCTGTCACCATCGGTTGGCGCGTGTATGGGAGGGTGATAAGGAAGCGGGGATAGGGGAAGCTCATATCGGATACAGGGGACCCCACGACAGTGAGTAGTACATACAGCTACCGATCAGGCGAACACGCCTGCGAGTAGTAGTTCAAGTGGACAGCCCACCTGAATTGATTCTTCAGTCTGTTGCGTCAACGAACGAATACGATATTGAAGACACACATTGCCAGCGAACAGTGGCTCGGTGGCGATCCATTCAAGACAGACAACCGGACAAGCAGGCATAGGTAGCATATGAATACATCAATTGTGTGTCTGTCGGATGGCTCTCTTAATATTGCCGCCGGGATGATGCAGCCGCCGTCAGCATACACGGCCGCATGCATGAGTGCAAGGCCCCGATACAGGTCAAGCCTAAAGTAAAGGAATCAATATAATGAAGACGGTTGTACAAATCTGCGAACGAACCAGCAGCATATATTCAATTCCGTTTGGATAAATCTTTACCCACTCTCTCGGCGTCTAAACCCACCACAAAGTTCTCGTTTTTTACAACCCTACGGACTGCGCCGGGCGATTGCCCAGCAGGATGCAGTGAAACGTTAGACGTGTCTCTCCTCATCCAAAAGTTCCTCGAGGCCGTAGAACACCTTTATATAAAGTCCGACTAAGTGGCTGTAGAGGTGAACGTAGGGCTTGACGGGGCAATGTCAATAGTTCATCGATTGATGAAGGCGATAGGATGCGGTGGCAGTAGCATAAAAATGATTTGATCGATTGTAATGACATTTTTGACAGTGGGCAGACGTTGGCGTCGACGATGTGAAAGAGATAACGAAGTAGTATCCTCATTTGAGTTAAGACCGGGATTGAGCTTATTACAGTTATCTAGATGACGTTTGTTGACTTTCGAAGAGTCGTAAGCTGACTGAGCGATGATCGATCACCCCTAGTCAACCAATCCATCCATAATCCCGAGCACGATACAACCGGTTCGTCTAGGGGGATGCGGAAGGACATGAGGACAGGCCTTCTAGAGCAGTATCGACTTTGTACGATAACGATAGCTGCGCGTGAAGACGAGGTTAAAGAATTATATGGCGAATAGCGGGGAGTGAATATGGAGGCTTGGAGCGCCACCGGCGGTGACAGTTCGAGGAAGTAGGTGCAATTTTGGATAAGAGACTCTTAGAAGCTTTAGAGTCGCGTCGAGCTAGAATGAAAAGGAAGCCCTAATCCTAGGTAATATAAGGTTAGGTTCGCATTCGAGGTTTGGCGTGGAAACCTACCATATAGTAGCCCCATCCTTCCCCAAACCTCCCCAACCTCCCTCAAACCGCCACCATCGCATTATCTCACTCCCCCGTCCTTCCCTACTCCTACGTTCGTATCCATCCAAGCAAACAACAGCCCTTCCATTAGGCCTTTCGCATTGTTCCATGAAGGACACGGCGACGAAGACAATGTCTTACCCATGAGAAATCCCGGCGGGATAGGGAGCTGCAATAATCCCACCCATCACCCACGATGGCGTTGTACACCGCTCCAGGACGTCTCTCGTATCTATGGTGAAGCGAGCGTGATCGCGACGGTCCATGGACGCTGCCACAAAGCGTCCAGTCCCGACGCGTCATACACGAAATCTGTACGCGAATCCATGGTGCCATCCTCGGCGTCCAGTCAGGTTGGACCACACTGTCATCGCATCCCGCTTTCCTCGCAAACAGAGAGATACCCCAAGAGTACTACATCCACTGCCACGGCCCAGCCATGGAAAGATGATGTAAGCATTCTTCGACCAGGAAGGGTGCGTAAATCGGCAACGAACCCCAACGAACCCGCCTTCTCTGTCACTGGCTATTGTCTATCCAAGGCTTCCGCCGCCAGTAGTCATTCACAGGTCGAGTGACCGAGAGTGGGTTACTTGCCGACATCGCCGAGTGGCCGTGGTATGTTGTGCAAACATCGTCATCGCTGTTGTTCCTCAAAAACGAGGATGATGCGCCCTTTGACAGACATCAAAAGTATACGGGGCTGCGAAGAGCGAGATATTATTTGCTTGGCGGTCCAGACAGGCGTAATTGAAGGGAAAGGCACGGTTTATAAAGCACCGTTCATCGAAGGCGACACCCGGGAAACGCTCGTTCCGTATAGGGTGCGCAGGTCACACCTTTGTGGACCTCCGTATATCTATTCGATGTAACTGTAGACTCGAACGTCGCTACAAGTACGTATTGTATTAGCTACGCTCAACAGATAAAGATAACGGTCTACCTCTGGGAGAACTATTTTTGGTGTAGTTTTATGCATAAGCGCCAGCACATGAGATAGTGGCGGCTGTGGATATCGAGCCCAGTCATAGACTCGGGAAGCCTGGGCAAAGTAGGGTTAGGGTTTACAACTTTGCGTCAGATAGGAATACCTACTCAACATGTTCCAGTCACCGATGGATCTCTTTTGTTGTCGGGATCCATCTCGTCAAGCGTGGAGATGGTTTTCTGCATGCCACCCATATTGGTCCTCTTCCCTAATAAATAAGCCATGTGCCACCGCTGCACCCAGTGCTCTGTCGCATACATCGTTGCTGCCACGACGACCGCTGAATCTGTTCTTGAGACGTCGTAATAAGGGACACGCTAGTTTGGTATCGCAGCCATGGTCACAGCACCAGGTCGTTGGAGGCGTTAGAATCAGCATATGTTGCGGCAAAGATTGTCCTTTATATGCAAAAAATCGGCAGGGACAGGGCTGGGAGAGGGGTAACACATGTCGAATGTAAGGACAAGCATTCGAACGTCCGAATTGTGTCACAATCAAGGGGTGACCCACATCAGGCTCAGCACCCAGGTGTGCACTGTGCGGTTGTATTCTTTGAGTAAGAAAAAGGTCATGTCGGCGCGCATACGGAAAGCAGCGTAGACTACAAAACTGTTAGAACTCGACTACTTCGGTGACAGGATCTTCAACTCACTTTGGTCTACTACGACGTGAGCACAATGTGTTGCGGCAGTCACCAAGGCTGTTACGCGAGGCGACCCCCGTATACCAGCAACGACTCGTCCAGATCTTGGCCCTGTTACTATGTGTTTTGCCATCAATGAGCTTCTCATCACGGCCAATGGTTTCAAAGGCTGGGTGTCAGGGTGCGGGGAGGATTGGCAGGGCTACTTGAAACGAACGTAACCATGCATGGAGACGAAAATAAAAAGGTGCAAAAGTGTGGTTGAGCCATCACGCGTTGAAGAGCCACCGGAAGACGTCGTTCCGGGGGAGGGTGATGTTGTGCTGGTCACAAGGAAAATAAGAGAGTAGCCAGCTGTTCGGGAGAAGTGCCACAGATGGTACGGTACTGTTGCATTGGACAGACGAATGAGTACTTCTTTATGCAGCCTTGAAAAGTTACGTACCAGCTGATGTTTCGTCTGACATTCCAACCTCCAACACTATCTCTTCCTTATCAACATTAGGTCTCCAGCGAACCATTAGGCATTTCGCCTTATACTAGAGCGTCCCTAGGTATATCCGTCAGAGATATACGAGTTTATGAAAAGTGGACTGACATTAATTTTGCCGCCTGACTTTGGACATGTTTTCGGTCGAAGTCCTATCGCATTCCTCAGACCCTAGCAATAGCAAGTCGATGATTGCCGCCTACGTCGAGGTACAGCTTGCAAGATAGTCCTAATGTCGGGCGACTTCGAACTAGCTGAACCAAACGAACGATAAGAGATTGTCAAAGTGCCAGAGCGAATATTTGCTCACAGAGAACCGCTTCTTTCATTATACGCCTAATGATTCGTCCAGTTCTCCGTCACCATGGTATGCCGTACTAGGAGTAGTACTTGTGTCTGGCCCTTCATATTGCACCATCGCCTACTGCTGCCATTACTGAGTGTCTTGTCCTGAAATGGACTGTAAGAGAGTAATTTCCCAACACATTAGATTGACGCACCAGTAGTTTGAAGTCGCAGTAATGTTCCCAGCAGAGCGAGTGATGGTAGTAAAGAGGAGCCTGACTGTTCGTGCCGAAAGGCCGATCCAGATTCAGCTGATCTCTTCCTCCGGATTTTCGGCAGCAACCGGCCCTTCTTCAAAAATTGTGATCAGTTCCTCCGTACTCGAATTCACTCTTGCTACTGTGGAACACTGGTGCTGGTCTTGTCTGTGTTGCAAATGCTTGAAGCGCTCTACTAAAGAATGGTGCGGACTTACGGGGCCATCATAAATTGCACATCAAATGTCCCGAGTTTCCTGAAGAGGGATCTATCATCCAGCTCTCGCCACACGTTATGGAGGAGCCAGCATTTTTCCGAGATACTCTCCGTTTCTCGTACGGCATTCTCAAGTCGAAAGGTATTTATTCTCGCTTCGCAAGCCGGTGCCATTGACCATCACCCATGTCTGATGGACTGTCTGCAGATTTTTTGCGCAGGGTCTGTGATGAATATCTCAACGCGACGTTTGTCGAATCCTTCACTCATGGTAAGCTCTATCTATTTCTTGGCGACTACCTCCTTACCTATAAGCTTGCAGGGATGTATACCTTCATTTTCATCGTCGCCTTGACCAAACTTTGTGGGTCTCTGTGTTCGTTCTTCATCTGTCTTGTAACTGATCGCTATTACCACAGTCTCTAAACACAGTACCCAGAAATACATCCACCGTAACGTCCTCTTCTTGGTACTTTTTATCATGTATACCCTAGCAACGGTCCATCTCGCCTTCCGCTGGAAGCTGGTACGGTCATCATTTGTTGTCCATGGGCCAGAACACTTGTATGTGTACATGGCCCTCGCCTCCCGTAATATGCTCTCCGCTCGAGCTACATATTCTGTAACATCGAGCATTAACATCCTAATAGCCGACTGCATCATGGTACGACATTTCCTCAGCAGCTATCTAATGACCGGCGCTGAATTTGAAGATCAGATATGGCGCTGTTGGACATTCTGGAATCGGAAATGGAGAATGATAATCGTACCCATGCTCTGCACCGTCGGTGGGACAGGTCAGTTACTCCCTGCTCCTCAAAAGTCCTCCACTGACATCCTGGTTTCAGTCTTCAATGTCTTCTACATCATACGGAACCTTGACACTCTCGGGACCCATCCATTCCAGGACGTCATAGGCGGCACCGATTGGGCCATCGCATACTACTCCATGACCCTCAGCACGACAATAATATGCACCGCTCTGATCCTCTATCCGATGCTCACGGCCGAGCCTCCCAGCGGGCCCAAGACCAACGTGTACACCTACCACCAAGTCATAGCGATACTTATCGAGTCTTCTTCCCTATATGCTTTCTCGCTCATACTCCTCCTCGTGTATCTCGCACGCGACGACCTAACGGCGCCATACCCGCAAGTGATACTTTCATCTGTCACCGTACGTCTACATTTCCTTCTCTTGTTTACTTCCTGAGCTTGACGTGCTTAAAGGGCATCGCTCCAACCCTCATCGTGGCTAGAGTTGCCTTGGGGCAGGCGCGTCCAGAGGACCCGCGACGGTCGCTGATGACACGAGGGTCTTCAGTTCATTTGCGTACAGTCCGTACTTCAGTACAAGCTAGTCCATTTAGATCCAGGGAGGCTTTATCAGGTGTCACTTTAAACGATAAAAGTGACGATACACTGACATGAACACTACACTCCTGATTTTCTTATACCGATTCTCATCGCAGACTCTCAATAATGCTTGCTACAATTACATTCTTTGCTCTTTTACTGTATATACCCCCCGAATTGTACGAGAGACTGCTACTATTCCATCCCATACACGACAAGGCCTTCATCGCAAGCCACGTCAGGATCGAGACCCAACGGAATGACCAACGGTATTGATAGACGAAGTGTCTGCAACGCTGCACGTGTCGGCATGACATGCCTTCGAGACTGCACCGTGTCAACGAAGGAGGGCAACAAATGGGGTAAGGCATTTGTGAGCCGGATAACCAGGGAGGTGAGTCTGGGAACAACATCGGGGTTTATATTCATGTTGAGGTAGAGAAGTAGTTCACTCTCATTTTCTAGATCGAAGGGATCCACGACAGGCACCAACACATAAATACGGATAAACTGGAAAGCGACGTTGTCGTTTTGAGAAGATTAATTATATCAGCTTTGTACTCCAGCAGAAATGAGGAGCGGCGCAGCAATGGAGAGGGACTTCAAATTCCCAGCTGTCGAGCCACATAGAGACACAGGAAGTTGAATGAACGGATGCACATATGTCATACTCAGTGACTCTAGAGCAGGGACTTCTAAGTTCCTATCCAGCGAATACTTTCCCTCCCCTTCGCTACCAAAGCAGGTCAAGGAGATTTCGCGGATGATATCCTCCGGAATCCTACGAATGGGGCGTACGATTGTCTTGCACGACTCAATGGTGCGTTCGACGCACCTTTCCTCGTTCAAAAGCAACTCGAGCACAGCGCACGTTTGGGCCATCCGTTCTTGAAGCCCGACAAGATATCCGTGGCCTTCGCCTATAACACTCTCCAGCTCGATGCGCTCGGCTTGAAGAGGGGGTTTGTTTGACTTCAACAATTCATCCATCCGTGAGGCTGCCGTATTAGCAGCTTCAGATGAAAGAGGAAGGCATCTTGTCCGTTGTAGCCACATTGGGGGCAAGATGCAGACATCTACTGTTATAGTCAGATGTAAGTATCGGCACGAGACGCAAAGATTTACCTAGAATCCAAAGTTTCTAGCGAGTGAGCGATTTTATTCTGGAAATATCGAGGGCCAGAACAAGATCGTCAGGGCGGATGCCCGGCTCCGTGAATTCTCTCGAGGGCCAGCTCCGCAATATCAAATGGTAATCTGTTAACTATATACTGTAGTGAAATGCTAGGGTTGAATAATCTGCAATGCCTCTTTCTTTGCTGATGAGACCGATGACACCCGTCCACTCTATTCCTCGCACCCATACGTGACAAGCCCTCCATCGCACATATCCTTCCATCTTACATTCGTCTCATTATCGGTCGAGATTATTGCAAGTGGTGAAGACAGTAGAAGAGTTTCCAGCGCCCCACGAGTAGGTGCCGGATGCCTTCGAGATTGAACCATCTCGACGAATGAAGGTTCCAGGTACGGTTCTGCGTTTATGAACCAGATCTCCAGAGACGTGAGGCAGGGAAGAAGACTAGAGTTTATATTCGCATTGAGCCCGAGAAATATCCCTTCGCTATCATTCCTCTCACGCATGCACTGACATGATACCGATAACCTGGAAAGTAATGGTGTCGTTTTGAGAAGAACCAACAAATCGGCCTGCGCCTCGGCAATGATGCAGAATGATGTGTCGATAGCGAGGGATTTCAGGCTGCCCGCTGTGGATCCGTATAGATAACTGGGAACTCGAATGTCTGGATGGGTATATTCCATAGTCAGAGCCTCTAGTGCAGGAAACTCTACATGCGACAGAAATCTGACAATTCCCCCCTCCGGAACGGCAACTGAGTCGTCGTCTTCGTGTATATGAAGTGCACGAAGGAGCCGATGGGATGAATGAAGGCTCGGAAGTGGTATGTCCTCCTCCGAGTCATCCGCACATTGCAAAGTGGCAGCCTCCATGTCCGGTGCCAATTTGAAAAGCTCGAGGTATGTGCTGGTCCAATCCTGCCCAGTATATCCGGTAAGCTGTAGCCATGGTAGGTTTATCTGTTGAACCACATTGAACATGCCATTTAACGAGAAGCTTCGAAGCAGCGGCGCATATTCGAAAGCATCGAATACAGGCTTGCTCAGCGGGGTGCGCATCCGAATAGTACCATGAATGACATCCACGTGAAGATATTTTAAACGGTTGAGGTAGCCTCTGGCTGCGGAGAATGCGTGTAGCGAGAGATAAGGAATTGATAGAGAAACACTGGTCCACCGCGGGGCGCTCATGAGAAGAACAGGTATGAGGTGGTTCTTTGAAATATCCCTGTTGCTGTGTATAGAGAGGGTGATGTCATGTGAAGCAGAGCGAAGGTGAAACATCTGAAGGAGGTACTGACACTCCATTGAGTCGTTGTGGTACAGATCAAAGTCCAGACCTATGGTGGACCAGAGCTGGGAAGTCGATAGCGCAATGATCCTCCACCCCCTGCAAACCTTTGAAAGAATTATTGGCACAAACTTTCCATTCAAAGAATCCTTTTTTTCCCTCTCGGTTTCCCAACACGCCAAGAAGATCTCTCGGACGATATCCTCTGGAATCCTACGAATGGGAGAAACGATTGTCTGACAGGATTCGACCATGTCTTGAACGCGCTTCTCTTCTTCCAAAAGTTCACTAAGTACCGCCCGAGCCTGGCCGACCCGTTCCCGCAGATTGGCTAAGAACCCGTGGCCTTCACCAATAAAGCTCTCTAGCTGAAGATGCTTGGTACGAAGAGGCTGGAAGTTCGAGTTCAACAGTTCAAACAGACGTGAACCTGTCAATTCAATGGAGCGAAACTGAAAAGGGCTCCCTTGCTCATTGTAGCCACAGCGCGGGCAGCGGGGTAAGGCTTGCATCTAAGGTGTTGATAAGATTCATTGTTCATACCGGCGCAGAAGTCTACCTTTTGAGTGGCTTTTCGACGAGGCCTTGACTTTTTTCCCGAGATTTGGGATCCTGGCGGTGATGGTCAAAGATTTGGGCAGTTAGGGGTAGTGGTCATGCCTTTTTGGTCCCTTAAGGGCCGGCGGGCCACTCAAGAACACTGCCGCTCTCGACGCTTCGTTCACTGCTGGAAGGGTGTTTATGCAGTACGTAGCAAGGTATATTGAAATGCTGCCTTCAATAATTGCCAGCATCGAAGTGTTGACAGGTTTATTAACATCGTTCACGACTTGGACATCGGGCGAAGGCTATGGTCCTTCCAGCAACTGTGGACGGCATCGCGTTTTGATTACATCAGTTCAAACCATTGACCAAATCGATCTCGCCTAGGGTACGGAGGATTCATAAAAGCGAGCCGGCAGTAACCGTAAACTCTTACCTATGCCTGGCCATGTGCTGCATCAAAGAACCCATGGACGTTGGAAAATTGAAGGTAGAACTAGAAGAAATGATGGGTATCGATCATGCAGGATAGAGGGCAAAGCATACTCAAAAGTTGGGCCAGACGCCACACGTACTAGGCATCCGGTGAATGTCGATGATAAACAGAAAGTCCTAGGATGGATTGAACATCTCTCTTGATGACATTTGAATGCCAATAAGCACGTTCTCCGGCGCCTAATCCTGACCTTCCTATTACATGCCTAGCGTTAACATAAAGGGCATACTCACGGTTGCCGGATAAATATTTGCCACCAGGTTCAAAGAGGGTAATCGAGAGTCCGAGCTGATTAGAGCCGAGACAGGTTGAAGGATATGATACGACGGGAGAGTTCGTCCACCGCCCTATGATTAAGCTACATTGGGATGCTCTTCAGAACCTGTGCATACGGCGGCTATATGCATCGTCCATCATGATAGAGAGGCTCGGAGAACCATGTGCGCCAAAGAGTTACAGACTTAAACGAAACAGTGATGTTGGCGATGTAGCGGCGGTGGGGGCAAGCGAAGTACCGGTTTATCGGCCCGGATACTGTTCAATCTTCCCTAGTTACAGCCACCACCACTCACTTTCGTTCGTATTTTCCTGCCTCTATGGCGTGGCTGCGACTATGCGAAAAAATATCTATATTAGATATTTGATAGTAGTGTAGCGCCCTATAGCCGACCAAGCGCTTAACACGAACTTGAACAGCCACAAACGCGGCTCCGAGCCTTGATAAAAGATCTTGACGTAGCCCTTTTTCTTCGCACGCGCTATACACTTAATCTTCGTTCTCGTCCCATATTAGAGCTTTCCACGTCTGATGGGACCCTATGTTCGTCTTCTGCCGTTCCGCAGTTTCGTACACCGGGCTTCGTCTATGATCATCACTCCTCGTAGGGAGCATAGACTTGCTTCATCGGCGAGGGATTCATTTCTTCTCGGACACCTTCGTTGGAGGGATTGTAGGCAGAATTCTGCGTCTTGGCGGAAGCCATTAACCAGTAATACTACCCGCAGCAAGCTGCAGGGTTTTCACATCTTTGTTTTTCGTAAGTCCTATCATCGTACGAGCTTGGGCACGTCCTGATTTTGATGATTAGTAAACACTATTCTATGTTCACTGGTTATTGGAAACAAATTTAACCAAAAATATCGCGATGCTTTACGCACAAAGATAGACGAAGTATCTCCCTATCGACAAACCGAACTGGGAGAAGACGGCCAAGAGTTCATCATGAACTTTTGGACCGTCATTGCTCTCAAAATATTTGATGCCAACCACTTCCATCTTGTCGACCTTGACGATTACACCTCGACAGCCCACTATTTCTGCGCGCTTCATTGCCAAGGAATGGTTGAAGTTCCTGTGGGAATCTTCTTCCAGTGGAATCCCCATCTCCAAGAATATCATTATTCTCTGTACGAATATCACAGAGATCTCCTCATCAGTCTCCCGGACTGCGAAATGAGGGATGAGCTTCATGAGAGAATGAGGGATGCATGTGTGAGGCTGCATACACTGTTAACCGATAGTAGCGTCCAGGATGCATTATCGGAGATGTATTGGGGTTTATATGGGGAGGACGGAGTCCAGCCTGTGGCATGGGAAATCAGGTTATGCGTTTCACAGCTCGGAGAGGGCTGCTTCTACGTGTTGGAAGGAATCATGGAGAAAGCTGAGGAGATGGTAGACTATACATTCGTGGATGCATGGCATTGAAATAATATTGATATTTTTCTCGGAGGCCTTTCTCAGTCCGACGACAAAATAAAGATATCGCTCTGTGCCAGTACCAATACCATGAAAACACCGTCATGTCTGCGAAACCAGAACCTTAGGCATCACTTTCATTATTATAAGAAAGCGAACGGTAAGTAACTGTCTCAAATTCATATCGACCGTCAAATAATGTCGATAGTGACAACGGTACGGAAGAGTCGGGACCTACGACACGGAAAATACCTCTGGTTGAATTCGCAATACAAACAAATTCAGTGATATCAATCTAATAACTGAACTAAAGTTCCATTGTTCAGCAGCGCCACAAGCAGACGAGCTGCGAATATGAAGGTCCGGGGTATCATGTCAACGAACGATACATAGTGTATGTCACCAGAAATGCGAAGAATCAAGATATACAAGTCAGAGTGGATCAACCATCTATTGTCTCTCAAAGATGTAGATGCCGTTCAACACCTATTCGTCACGGCTCAGCATACAAGCCAACAGAAGAGGAAGATGATCTCTCACCCAAGCAGCGGCGTCTCCAAATGCCGAACCCTGCGACAAGACGTAGCTTCGTGCATCGGAGAAACCAGTGACGTCTTGGCAACATTTGTCCTGACCGCCAGCTTCATTGACATCCCAAACGCCGGTCGTGAAGAATCCTAAACCCTAATTAGTATATTGGATGTCCATCATATGAAACAAACCTACCGCCCAGATTCGTATTGATGATAAGCATCAAATCTTTGAAGTGATCGGACGTGTTGCAGGTCGAGGAATCGATTTGGAGCGTCGGGTTTCCCCAGGAGCTCGGGGTCGGCAACCCGTTGTTTACATCTACAGGAACGTCATAAGTCGACTTGGCAACAACAAGGGAGAAAACCTCGACGTACCCACTGGACCGTGGTCAGTGTTCCACCACCACATCTTAATACCGTCCGTAGTGAGCTCGACAGCATAACTGGCTCCATTAACATTGTTCGCGGCTTGACCAAAGCTGGTCTTACTGTTCACGGAGACACCGCAAGACTGGTAATTGGCATTTGCATCGCAGTTGGTGCCGCCCTCTGAGGCATCTACGTTGAGCTTCGCACCGTTAACGTTGCTCGCGTCCATCCAGCAGCCGGCACCACTGTGGACAGACATCGTGTTTTGGGTATACGAATTCACACCCTCGACCAAATCAATCTCGCCTAGAGTCTTAAGGATTCATAAAGGCGAACAAGCGAAAAAGGCGGCTGCTTACCAGTTTCGGGCCATGTTCCACTTCCAGTAAACTATTAGGGAGCAATGATAAGTATCTAACGTACAGGACAAAGGATGAAACCTACCCAAATGGCGGGCCAGACACCGCACATACTGGGCATCTGATGCACGTCGATAATGAACAGCAGGTTCTGTGACGGATTGAACGTCTCCTTCGAAGTCATTCGGACAGCATTTCGCAGAGCCACGTCCTCCGCCTGGTCAACACCAATCCGGACCTTTCCATTAGACTGGGTGTAGACCAACCCGCTGCTCTTCCCGTCGACATAGTTAGCAACGCCCTGGTTGTCAGATGCCTTTTCGTCACTAGCTTCCACATTAGAAGGGATCAGAAAGACGAGCAGTTGAGAACGCACAAGTTGAAGTAATCGATGAGGTCATCTCCAGTAAGGTACTTGTACATCTTCCATCCGTCACTCGACGTTCCGCCTCGTTTGTGTGGGTGTCGGTGAGTAAAGCCGTGCGACGGTCCAGCAAGCGCTGCATACGCCGCGCCAGCTAACGATATAGCAGTGAATGCAGAGGTAACGCGCATTGTGAAGTGTGTAGATTAACGAATGTAGTGAAAATGAACGTAGGAGGCAGAGCCAGGGAGGCGAAAGGGATATCGTGGTTGAAAAGGTAGTTGCTCCACGATCGTAAGCCTTATGTACATGCTCGGTTGCGGGGGTTATTTGGACTTCCTACCGAGATCCAATACCCTAGTTGACAACTGGCCTATCAAAAAACGCTCCACAATCAGCTAATGCGATGAAATACTAATTATAAACCTACCAGCGTCGAGGCTGGTTCGTAACATTCAAGTTTCGGGGAGAAGATTCGCTTCGCCTGGACAACCACGATAACAGCCGAAAGGCTAAGCAATTTGCAAAGAACTCGGCAATCCGGACCCGAAGTTGGCCCAGCGCTTCTACTTACGAAGAAAGTTCTGCTGGAGCACGTCGTCTTGCTGAACCCATAAAGATCGTGGGCGAAATGAAAGAGTAGATGAACATCGATGCGCAGTTAGAAACTTTGATATCACGTCATAGTAGGTCCTTGTCCATAAACATGGCCTACACGCCACTGGCATGGTCCCTGAAATGCTTTCAATACACCACGTCGAAACGACGTGAATGTCGTTGCGATAGCGATGCATGACAGCTCAAGCACTCAATGTCAGAGGGTACGTATACAGGTTTCTGGCGAAAAATCCGTGTGCATGATATTACGAGTCTACAGAGTAAACACATGGTGCGATGCTAGAATGCCGGAATTCATCATTCTATAATACTCGTTCAGCACAAGATGATAATATCCACTACTTAAAAACGAACGGACCTGAAGCAAAGCGCTGGACCGCATGCTTATCACGCCCACCATCCTTCTCGGCTCATTATACTTTCCACCCACATCTCCCGAGTTTTCTCCTTCGAGAAGGTCCGCTCCTCCATTCTATCTTCGCGTAGTATGAACTTCGTACGCGTGTTAGCATCGCACGACGTCACCACTTCTCTAAACACTTTCGCCATCTTTATATCAGCTACCTCTGCTCTCGGAACGACAGGACCAAGCTGTACGATAACATGGCGGAGGGTCCGGGGCAACACTGCCAGATCGCTTTCCAGAAGCATCTGCAGCTCCTCAGCAAAGGCTGGAGCGCTGGAAATGCCAGATATTCGTAGATGTGTCAAAGAAGGGAAGAGCTCATCAAAGCCTACGTCAAGAAGCCCGAGTGGGTTCCTGTTGCCCACGAAGTGAACGCGACGAAGCTGGGGCATCTTCGCAGCTAAAGGGTACGAGTAGAAGCCGCTTATCGTGAGATTGCGAAGGTTGGGAAATGGGACGCGATATACGCTGGCGATGAGCGCTGTGGATAATGGCCCACTGGTCATGTATAATGACAATGTCTCGAGGGTACATGATGTTATTTGCAGGAGCGAGATAAAGTCCAATCGATTTTCAGGCGTTTGCGATATAAAGAGATGGCGGACGCTATGTGTGGGAGGGAGTAAAGGTAGTTCTCGATTCAGACGTGTGAATTGTGTGGCGGAAGAGAGGGATATAGATGTGAAGCGTAAAGGCAGCGTGATATTGTGAAAGTATTTCGAAACCTGGCGTAGGACCGAAAATGTTTGCCCTCCGTCGCTGCAAGCGAGTTGGCATATCAAGAATACAAGCTCATTGGGGCAACAGAGGAGCGACATGGATGTTGAATGCAAAGGGGGCAGAGGGAATTTCCGATAAAAATGTAATAATATGGCCTCGAGATTGCGACATTTTTTCGCGACCAGTCACGTGCTTCGAAGACGCAATATGGTGACAGATTGTGCTTACAAACTCAGTGCGAGGACGGCAAATTTAGCATACGGCTCGTCGTTTGATCCCTGTCGAGGGCGCCTCGGATCTGCAACAAAGACCGTTATTTATATTCCACGTGCGGAGAAGAGACATACTTCATTTGAGCGGACGAGTTAGAACCAGTTGCTGGTAAAACCCAACTGCAAAAGGCTTGTACGACGTGCGATATCACAAATATGACGTGGTCTGTTGCCAAGTGATCTTCTGGTTATCTAGTACGTATACGTTCAGTAATCGGACGCAACGAATACAGTCTATTTTCCATACCGGAGGGTTCGCTATTCATTCTTGTATCGTGATTGTACAAAACAGATATCCTTGCGTCGTAGCTGTGACAGATCCCTAGGGGGGAGGGGTGCGATTGGGCGCATGTCGAAGCACCGTTGACACAGCATTCTCTTCGCCTATTCTATTAGAAATGGAAGAGAAGTACGAGATGAATATTAGTACGGGGCACGCATTGATCAGAAATTCGAAGGAGGCTTACGGTTCAATTCAACGGCTCAAGACGTCCTCTTTATGAATCTGATGCCGACGTGGAGAAAATGGTGCACCAATCCCAATATCCCAAGAGGCCCACAGCAAAAAGAATGAATGAACGGTCACGACAGGTCTGTTTATATGAAGAAAAGAAGAAATTTCAGATCAAGTCATGGTGATGAAAAAGAAAGGATGTTTATCCAGCACCATATGGTTCCCACCCCTATTTTGAAGCAGACGACCGAGAATAAAAATTATGTAAGCCATGTTTACGGCCAAAGAGGTGACCCCGGAGCTGGAACCTGGCGGTGACTTGCCGCTAACAAGCCTGGAATTACTCCTCAGCCCATCGGCAAAGATGTACTTGTTCGGCCCGCCCTCAATACCAACTTCGTCACTGATTTCAGCGAACGCCGACTTCGGCCATTTCATGCAAAACCACATCTGAAATGATGCCAATCCTCCACAACTCAATTTTTACAGATTCCACTTGTGCGCATACGGGTCTGGAAAAAATCTGTATTTAAAGATACCCGCTTGGGACCCAGAGGAAGTCCCAGAGGCGGTAACTGTCTGATACTTCAGAAGGTTGATCCAGTCACCTAGATCTTGGTTACTCCTATTGAACAAGCTGTTCGACAGTGTGTTTCTCCGGTATTAGCTATTTGTGGACTAGTCTGTTCCCTCTATTCAATTCACTCGCCTTTCTAATGTTTGCATATGTAGTAACTTCTGGGAGATGATTGTTCATCAAACTTTGCCGCGTCCCCGACATTAAGACAGCAGTTTATAGATGTTGTCCGCCGCCGTGCCGATGGCTTTTGGAAGTTTTCGGTATCGCAGTCAGAATTTCGTATCATAACGCGGATACCGGGGTAGAGCTTGGGATTTTCGGGCCAGAGAGGCTTGAAAGATGAAACGAAATCCGCCCTTGTAGCGCAACTCCGCGATTATGTTCTGCTGAGAAGTATCCCTCTAATCGGATGATCGAGCTGTTCTGTTCTGTCCTGTTCTGTCTCTTGCGATGGTCCTTACAGACTGTATCATACGTATGTCGACGTAGAAAAAGCGCTTGATGATATTATCTCATGGGGTTTGTGTTTTCTTGTCCACCGATCGATTACTGATAACCTTTTACCTAGGGCATCACCATGAGACTTCTCTTTCCAGTGTCATGTGTATCTTTAGCTATCTTGATAGGCAACTTCCTAGAACCGGACGAGAAGATTCACGGTGAGGAAGTATCGATAATGTAATGCATAGCATCTTCGGCCCCTCCTTTCTTGTCGCTCATTGTGTTGTGAGTCTCTCAGCTAACCTGGATAGAATTTCTTACAGATAAGCTATAGATGACTGTTCGTTTAGGTGTTGCAGCTATATTACATCCGGAACGACGTGGCCAACCCTCGTCCATACTTTCATTGGGCGCTCGTAGCTACCGAAGCTACATCTTGGCAAACCTCGTTCTCATCGGTCTATACATTCGAAATCATTCGTGGCTCCAATGACAATGGTCTACCGGGGCCCTGGGAAACGAGGTTCGGGGGGCCTAATTTGGGGAACTCGGCATCCTTTACTGCTGTCGTAGAGTTTGCGCAGACAGATCTTGACATGGACTCTATCAGGACGGTGGTTGAGCTTCATCCCGCGACGGACGACGGTTGGAGGATTCAGGGCCCGACTGGGTGGTCGTGCGCTACATGGGCCTTGCACGTCATGCTCACCTTGGAGGAGATGGCGATCTTTGATATTCCCGACAACCTCACGCCGGAAATGCTGTACGACAGCATTCTGGGAGAGGGCTATAGATTCGTCGTGGGAAATCTGCCTAGAACCGCCGTACGTGTCGTTCAACTCGGTACTCACTAACATGTCAGCGAGCGTCAATGTACGAGACTTCGGGAAGAATTGTGGTTCGGATACCTGAATGTCAAATGCGAGTATATGGTTGTCTGAGGAACTATTCGTGAAATCTAGTGGTGCTTTTCATATAACCTTTCATTGCTGCGTTCACAGAAAACGTAGCGCTAAGTGACGTATATAGGTGGGTGTTTCTTATCAATGAAGAAGCTCTAATCTCAGAGGACAAAATGCTGAGTTTGTCTAGCGCAGCCGAAGCGGACGGCCACCAAATGGGTTTGTTGACGAGTGTGTCGTCATTCATCCGAGACTTCCCACTGGTACATTACCGTGACAATGCGTCTTTGAGACGATTTTAAAGTCCGATTACACGTTCGATGTGGGAAAATCACGGCCATCACATATATCCCGACTGCTTCCTTGTCAGACTCCCAAAAGGGACGGTCAATACTCGGTCACCGAAACAGGTCTGAAGACGATTATATTTTAGAAGGAGAGGATTATAGTCGTTAAGAGGATATGCCTTTACTCCAACGACAAATACGCCTCTTCTGAAATCCACCCAAGCGTGAGCAAGTGTTCCCCCGGACCCAGTGATCATGCACATGTACATAGACGCACAGCACGGCAATGCACGTACTCTAGCTGGGTAAGATTGAGTGAATCAAGTGACACGATAGCCTGCTTCCGGATAGGCCTACCCCATGTCCAACAGTGCTCTAGAGTCAAAGCGAAATTATAATATACAACATAAAGATCCCAAGATTTATATTTCTGCTTCCATACTCCCATCAGGTCCGTACTGGACAACACTTTGCTTAACCGAGACTTGCATAGGCTGATGAGTAAATGACTGTCCCCTGTGCTCTTGGTCTCAGCAGATGTTTAGATAAGTGGGTACGAAGGGCGCTTACGGGTGTGAGGATGTTCACAGCGTCGCATATTGTACATGTCGAGGTCAACGATCCCGTCAGAGGTGGAGCGGTCCCGGCTGTTTCTCAGTTCGTACCGGGTGATAAGGGTTGCTAGTAGCGAATTTGAGTATACTAGAATAAGGGTGTGAGTATCTGCTGGGGCGAGGGGTTTTTGGTACGCACGTTTGGATATGACAAAGTGTAGACCCAGGAAGACGAGATTGTTCATGGTAAGCCACTGAAATTGTGCACGGAGTTAGCGTGAATGGTATGAGACTCTTCTGGGCTTACGCAGATCATCGATGCGATGGTGGCAGCGCTGATAGCAGTGAGCTCAAAGGGTCCTCGGATGCGATGCTGGACAACGTACCAGGTAACGGCACCGCATTCCAACGTGTATAGTATGAGCGAGTCTATTATATGGTCGAAGCTATCACTGGAGGTCAAATATGTGCGGTTCAGAACGAATCTGAATCTCTCACCTCAAGGACGATTTGCGGGTTGTGTGCAGTAGTTTGAGCAGTGAGCCCGTAATGAGGATATCCACAGCAGAAGAGAGTCCGAGTCCTGCAGAGAATACCCACTGGGTGCGTGGGGAATGAGCGAGGGAGAGAAGGTAAAGGGAAATTGCCGTACGTTGAATTTATCCCTGAATCCGGAATATGTTTCGATGGAGAGCCTGAAAAATGCCTATGGTTAGTCTACTAGAGGGTCTCCGGGGTGATGTCAAACGTGCATTGCTCCGGCCGTAACTGGGATGAGGGTTTGAGTTATATGAGTGGGGGGAGATTGGAAGGACGCGTACCACAAGCACAAGCTGTAGATCAGGATCAGAATCAGGGCCGAGGAAAGATTTGCATAGGGCGTACCTAGGCGGAGAAAAGCGAGGATGACCTGGTAGAAGTCAGAAGTTTGTCCTCGCACAAGATGAACAGTCCATAATCACAATCAACGCTGCGAGTATCCAGTTGTTTCTGCTTACTGTGGGATATGTGTGAGCATTAGTAGATTATGAATTACAAAGGTACGTACGCCGAAAGATTCGCTCAGCGAAGAACCTATATAGAAGTCTGAGAATCAAAGTTTCGACCTTTATCGAACGGAACGTACAGGTGGACGAAAATGGTGGATATGGCCTTTCGTCGATAAAGTCAGAATGATCACCAGTAATATTCAAGGAAGGACGTACTGTGAGGATAATGGTAATCCTTTGTAGGTGTGATCAATGGGCGATAAAAGGTATTAGTGGGTGAGAGGCTTACCGATATCGCTCTAGGGGTGATATGAGAGTGGGCGATCAGAGAAGGGAATAGAAGCGTACTGAGGTATTTGGTTTATCCGAGCTGCGTCATCAAAGTGAATGATGAAATAGTTCCATAACCCTGCCCAGACAGGTCGCGCTGTGAGCGATGTCGAGGAGCCTGAAACTGCTGTGTGAGCAGTTATCTGGATTAGGAGCAGGGAGGACCGACCACAGAAGAGTAACCTGTACAGAAACATCAGAGTCATGTTAGTTTGGATTAAAACAAGAGTCTCTGACCAGAGTTTTGACTCGGGGTTTGTCCTTGGGGAAGAGCTTGAAGTACAGAAGAGACTGGACGGACATCATGCCGGTAAGACTATTGGATATTAAAACACTGAGCCGTAGATCAAGTGAGATACATACATCGCAGAAAACAAACCACCAAGGAGGAGAGAGCCCAGCGTATACGAGAGGTTAGCCATGACAGCGAAGCGGGAGAAAGGCAACAGCGCTGCTCAACAGCCTCTCGTGTGATAGCTGCGCATTTATAATTCGGACCTAGGGGTAAGTAATAGGAGGACGGACGTTGAGGCGGCCATGATCGCTGATCGACCGTCGCAGGCGGCAGCTAGGCGTAACCACAATTACAACTTGCCACAGACCAAGAAATTGGCAAATAACAATTTCTCGACCGTCCCTGCTCTTCTCTGACAGTGGAGTGATAAATAACGCCTCTTGTGAATGGGGATACCCACACGTTTCCAGTCCCCATGTCTGTGTCCCCTGACCTTTTTGCAGGCCATTTTCCAAGGGGTACTGGGCGCCGCTGAACATTTGAAGTTTCAAAATCGATCACAGGCTAGAGCACGGGATCGACCAAAAATACACTTTGGGATTAAAACGCTATCGTTATCAGCGCGCCCTGTAAGTTGGAAGAATAATGTGGAATATCCAACCTTTTGAAACTTTAGCCTAGGTGATCGGCGGAGTGGATCGGAGATCGAAAAACGCGACTTGTCACGGTGTGACTATACGCGCCTCTCCCGATGACGACCAGGACGGTGAGCCTGACAGATTGCAATCCTCGACCTGCCAAGCGTCAGCGCCGCGACAGCCCATCCAATGTTGCCGTTGCTGTCGACGGCAGTGACTTTGCTCCCCCAACTGTGTCGGGGCTTGTATGTCTCACCCCATTGCCCCCCTCTCTCCTGCTCGTTTCGCTTCCAGGCATTCTGATCCATCCACCGACGCACCGGCATCATGCCCAATCTCTGTGTCTCTCTCTTCTTGCCCTTCGGAGGTGCTTGTGCCTACCCAATTTGACGCCAGAAGTGGAATGCAGAGCATGGGCCGCGATGGTGGAAGTAGGTATGCTTGTAATAGGAGGAGGTTTCAGTCAAAATGGCGACAATTTGTGGGCGAGAGGTATTGAAATTGAGGTATGTGCCATCTTTCTTATTGTCGAGCTAGCCTGACTGTTTGTGTATCAGGTTGAACAGGCGGCGAATAAAGCAGTGAGTATCTGGTGGAATGAATATTTCGCGTACTAAATTTCTTGTTATTAGCTGAATATCGCTCAAAAAGTGAGTTTTCTTGTCGGATAATGACCGAATGGGCCTGACCGCAGCCACTAGCACCCGACGCTTCGACTGTATAGGCCTCACGTAACCTGCTTAACCGCACGCTTGCTGCACTGGCAACACAAGTCCAAATTTGCCCTCACCCTCCTTCGACGTCTGCTCAATTCGTTCCTGCCTTCCGATCCTCCGCATACAATCTATGCAGCTCATCTCACACTCATCTCACATCTTATCACGTCGAGTTCCTCTTCCTCAATATCCAGTCTCAAGGAGACGAAAGCGCCCATTTCAGCTATACAAGCTCTGACAGACTTAGCCGACAAAAACCGGCACTCCAGCGTCAAAACATACGCTCTCGTTCTGAGGCTTAGGACGCTGGTGTCGTCGAATTTGTGGGAAAGTGTTGATGATGCTCTGCGAGAGGCAGAGGAGGCCCTGGGAATAGACTGTACATCCCGCCAGGCATGTGGAGAAATGGTGCTTGGAAAGCAGGTCCTTAGCTCGATAGCCAACACACCTCGGTCGCAGGAAGGGCCTACAGCCGGCTCACCGAAACAGCTATCTACCCCTACTCCCCCACCGATGCCAAAATTTGCTGACAAGTTGGCCGAAATCATGGCTATCCATACCTTAATTATTGGCGTTGTCTTCCACACCTTCGTCGGCAACTTTACGAGAGCAAGTGCCCGTCTGACCCTCCTTCATATGCTTATGGACTCTGGACTTCTGATAACGTCAGGTAGCGGCGTTGTCGAGATAACCTTTTCGGATCCACCGTCGCCACCTCTACTCATTCAAACGACTCATCCGCGTATCCTTTTCATTCTTGCCTATCTTGTTAGTGCCATCTCCAGGAAGGATCCCGTCGGCCGAAAACCGAAGCGAAAAATCTTCGCCGTTGAGGGTTTGGCGGTGTGGGAGAGGGAGATGCGCAAGGAGCTTGTTCTTCCTCCTTGGGCCAGCGTTGATGATGTGGAGCAGATGAACTTAACGATGGCGCGCCTCAAGTGTGACCTGTTTTGCGAGCTCATCTCTATTCATGTCATGAGGTCTGAAATCCCGTTCGCTGAGAAACATCTGGCTGCTTTGACAGCGCACGCTCGCACGAAGGGGCTCTTTGATGCTCTCGCTGCCCGCATCATGCTGCACCATGCACATCTCGCGCATACGAAAGGCGACGTGCAGATATCCGGTGATTATTATCGAGCGGCCGCTTACCTTGCAGAGGATGGTCCTGCTAGAGACGATTACGTGCGGACATCTGCTCGTGCTGGCGAGGTCGCCTTGAGAATCGGTGTATGGGCTCGAGGTGAACAGCACGAAGATAGCTGGGAGGCTATCACGCAGGATGGGCTTTCCGTTATTGACGACTGCCAAACCCAGGGCGGCACTCTGAAGAGTATAGGTACTCTCATCGACGCGTGCTTGTCCTCGGAGATCCTCAAGGCCAAGTGAGTTCTCACTCTTTAATGCCTTTGTCACCACGTACCAATACTCTCCCAGGAATTTGCTCAGGTCGGCGATGAGCGGTACGACGGACTCGAAGGACAACCATCTGCGCGCACTAACTTTGGCACTGCTCACACCGCATTTTATGCATACAGCTATGGAACACGCTATGACCATGCTGGTGACGTGTGAGCAGCTGGCGTCGGGGATGGGCGCAGGCTCTGTGAAAGGCGCGAAAAACACGACGGGCGCCGATACTGTTGGAAATGGACCACTCAGATTATGGATCGCCGAGCGTAATTTAGGTCAGTATTTTCTTCTTTCCTCCTTGTCAGTTGCTCATGCGAACCGCGTAGAAATCCACCGAAGAAGGGGCGACGTAGCTCGTGCCGAAAAACAAGAAGCGGCTATCGATGCGCTCAGGAATATTGTTCGTTAGTAGCTTACTCACACATTATAGACTTTCGATCCTGCATTATTCATAACCGCCACGCTCATATGTATCATGTACCGTATTATTATCTTGCTCGCTTGCTATTGATGTTGCTTTCCCTAGGTGTCATGCATGACATCGCAATTCCTCATGAATGTCTAATAGACAAGGGTCACTGACGACTCAAGAAGACAGGCGACGACGTCAGATGTGAATACGAACAAATGCGAGTCTCCGTTAAGGATAAACGTCTTCCCCCTGGGCATTGACGTACTAATTCTTGCCCTCGCCGCTCACAGGAAATGTCGACGAAGTCAAACGCCACCAAGGGCCTTAACAACGGCGATTTCAAATCCCAGGCCCATGCCTGAGACTCTTCAACTCGCATTCAAAGTTGCTGCGATGCAGAAAAGCATTCTAGCTAGGTCGAGATTCCGCGGTACAAGGTGCCTCGAAAGAGTCATCAGGTCAGTAGCGGTCGCCCGAAATCCTCTCATGATCATGAAATTTCAAGTGGCGTTCCCCCCATGTCTGTTGTGGTTTCATGGTTGGGTACCTTCATTTCCGGAAATACATTACCCCATGGGGTGGCCATACCAAGTCTCCGAGACCGAACGCCTCATCGGTCTATGTAGCTGCGCAACAGACATTGAAGAGTGTCTTCATCTATCCGCCTATCCGAGTTTATGGTAATCACGGTTTGTAAGGCATTCTGTTTGTGCCGCTGCACGGTCGCCCGACCTTGGGTTGCCGGGCAAATAATCTTGACCTTGATCCCGAATGATTTGTCGTGATTCGGACCGGTAGTCCGTGGGCGAGGTCGTGGGCGTGGGGAAAGTCATCGTCTTTTACTCACCGTGACAGCACCGTCGCACGGCCCACACCTATACGTATTCCTCATTCACGGCGAAGCCAGCCAGTACACAGGAGCCAGAGTCCAGAACTCCTAAGCTTATGGGCGCTACGTTCGGGCTCCACGGCGTGCCGACTCCCATCTATCCAGGAAGAAGGCCCGTACAGCTTTGATTGTAGAATCCCTTATTCTAGCGTCCAGGATACGTCATGACCCGAGTCGGTTTTCCCGCAACGATGCAGAAGTACATCACTGATGATTTTTTTTTTCACAGGCTGTCTTGAGAATCAACGGCACACAGTTTCATGGGACTCATGTTGACTCCAGAAGAGACTATCGACAGTCATGAGCTTTGAACTTACGGATTTGCAGATTCGAAGGCCGGATCATGCGCTTTCCCTATACATAAATATGACCCTGCACTCATGCCGGCAATCTTTCTTCTCAACCAACATCCACCTCTCATGATAACGACCAACGATCCCAACTGGGTGTACGTGCATTGTACAGATGCATTACAAAGCTGACTTTTCTTTTCGAAATAGCATTGCCAAGATACCCCCGTCTATCCCGGCGGCTTCGCCGCAACCTAATGTACCCCAGGAATTGATTGACATCATCATCGATTATTTGTATAACGATACCCACTCGTTAAGAGCCTGTGCTCTCGTTGCATCGTCTTGGTCAGGACGCAGCCAGCAACACCTCTTCTATCGAATGACTCTTGCTGGCAGACCATGGCCTGACAAACCAAAGAGTCGGACAGCAGCGGAGCTGTTTCTACATCTAATAGAATCGGCTCTTCATATCCCTAGCTTCGTTCGGGATCTTGAAATCATCGAGGGCGACATCTTCGAATGTGACCGATGGCTCGGCCGATCTATACCAGTACTTGATCGCCTTCTGCCCACGCTCACAAACTTGCGAACTCTCCATATCGACTTTAGCGGTGTCTTATGGAGCGACGTCCAAGGGATACGCACTTCCTTTCTTTCCGCTTCCAGACTACCGGACCTGCACAAAGTAATGATAACAGGCTTGCCCGGCGTCCCCAGCTGGGATACACTATTTACTTTGTTTGAGGGTTCGAACGTCGCAGAGATTTGCTTGGTGAACGTTACAACCTGTGCTCTAACCAACGGATCCGTTCCAAGATCCGTTCGAATACCACTCGAAACCCTCTCTCTTTCTCTTGAGAGCAATGAACTCTGGCGCCTTTCGTCATCGCTCGCGAACTCGTCATGTGTCTTACAACTCTCCGGTTTACGGAAACTCCGCATCAATATACTATATTCGCGGGAGATGAAAGTTTTCTCCAAACTCCTGGAAACACTGCATATCCCTTCGTTGGAAGTGATTGATATTCAATTGGAGGCTCTCCGTAAGCAATTGCTGTCTTTATTGCTTCCATCCCTTATCCCGGGCTATTGCCGCCTCGTAGATTCAGCTGACGCCAACCACCTCCCCGACGTCAGCCGCCTTCGGCACATCCGTTTAACGTTGTCACCAGAAGGACTTCGATGCGAGTCGGAGGGATGGATATCAGCCTCAATTGCCGCCCGGTGCTGGGAACGGTTGTTGAAGAACTTCAGAGAGAATGTCATCGAGACTGTTACGCTCATGCTCCCCAAGATCCACCCGGACAAATTCCCTGAAGCCGAACGGATGCACTGGGTTGCTCTAGACGCAGCTCTGACCCGTGCTGATATGGGGCATTTGCGATGTGTGTACCTCGAGGACGAGAGCAGTCAAGGAATGGGATATAGTGATGCGGTAATCAAAGACATACTTCCTAATCTCTATGAAAGAGGTCTTTTGATATTCTAGGTGAAGAATTCTTTCTATTTCCCGACCGAACGTCTCTGATGGCCTTTCTCGTACTGGAGAGGCATTACATACCGTGATCGGAATTTGTTCATCACAGCTTTTCACGTACCGGTGGGAGTCCTGAGAGTAGTACCTGTTAAATTCATATGATAACTTCAACTTTTACTCCACTTCAGATTACTTCGAAAATAATTTCAACGGGCGTGTTTCTCAATGTACCCCATTCTGGTAGGTGGTAACAGACGAGTTTTACAATGGGATGGCTCGGCCAACTTGACAGGCAGGGCATACGACCACATGTGGGGTACATTCTATACTTGGTACTAGAAGCGGTGCAAAGAAGATACGT
Organism: Armillaria mellea; assembly: GCA_030407055.1. NCBI lineage: Eukaryota > Fungi > Basidiomycota > Agaricomycetes > Agaricales > Physalacriaceae > Armillaria > Armillaria mellea. Next base: position 654,435 of record JAUDZF010000013.1, read on the forward strand.
GAAAATGGAAGAGAATTGTGCACTGCCGGGATAGGGTATGATAGAGTACGTTTTTACCAAGTAAGTTCTTGTAATCCTTCATACAACCGAGTAGTACTCCCACCATAGAGTGCGCTGTTACACCAACAGGCACCTCTTCAGCAGAATTCTTATTCCTCCAGAAATTCAGTGGCATCCTCCTTTGTTAAGAGACCTTCAACCAGCTGCGGTTTCCCGTACACACCGCTCTGCTACTAACCTGAAAAGGGTCTCCTGATTTCGATCAACGCATACGGGTAACATTCATTACCGGAATCCATTGCCCCATGTGGTGACAATATCAAGTCGCCGAGTCCGAACGTCAGCAGCTTTGCAAAAGACATCAACGACCGTCTTCGAAACATCCATTCAATATTGTCGTCTATCCAAATTTATGGTAAATCACGGATGGGATGGCACCCCATTTGTGTACAGAGCTCGGCAGGAAGCCCATACTGCCTGCAGGCTATTGTATTCCTCGTCCACGACGAAGCATACATCAGAGGTCGCCTTCTTTCGTGGGGTACAAAACACCGAGGAACAACTTACTGCACATTTGGGGATCGTGGTAAGCCGAGTCCCGTCCATCTAGGAAGAAGACCTATAAAGTTTTTAACTACCGAACCCGTATCTTCCCTCCGGAGAGCTGAGAGCGAATCATGTATCGCTTTCGCTGACCTTCGACATACGTCATAGTCCGACTCGGTATTCCACACTGCGATTTACAAGTACATCATGGATGGACTTCGTCACAGGCTGTCTTGATAATCAATGGCATGCCCTTCAATAGGCTGAGGTTAACTCTAGAAGTCACCCTTTGTGGATCTGTGGATTCGAATCAAGGCAGATGAAAATCGAAGGCTGGATCATGTGCAAATTTCTTCAGGGACGTTCGGCTGGACATAAATATGACCCTGGACTCAGCGCGGCAATCCCTTTCTTCTGAACCAACATCCGCCTCTCTGATGATAACGACCTGCGTTCATGACTTGAAGTACGTGCATCGTGCAGTAGCATCACAGGAGCTAACTTTTCTTTTCGTATTAGCATTCCCAGGATACCCTCCTCGATCCCGGCGGCTTCGCCGCAACCTATTATACCCCAGGAATTGATCGATACCATTAGTCGATTATTTGTACCACGATACCCGCTCGCTAAGAGCCTGCGCTCTCGTTTCGTCGTCTTGGTCGGGACGCAGCCAACAAAACCTCTTCTCTCGCATCGCTCTGGCCGGCAACCCATGGCCTGATAAACGCAAAAGCCGAACCTCAGCGGAGCTATTTCTGCGCTTGATAGAATCGGCTCCGCATATACCGAGTTTCGTTCGGCATCTTGATATCATCGAGGGTGATGCCTTTAGGTCTTACCGGTGGCTCGCCCGGTCTATGCCAATACTAGACCGCATTCTGCCTACGCTAACGAACCTACGAACTTTCCATATTAACTTCACCGGTCTTCTATGGCGCGACATCCCAGGGATAAATACATCCTTTCTTTCCATTTCCAAGCACCCCGACCTACGCAAAGTCTCAATATCGAGCGTCACTAGCGTTCCCAGTCTCAACGGAATATTCACCTTGTTCGAAGGTTCTCATATCACCGATATCTGCTTGGTGAACGTCACTAGTGGCGCTCTAACCGACGGATCACGGACATATGCCCCAACTTCCGTTCGGATACCGCTCGAAACCCTGTCCCTTTCTCTCGAAAGTGACGAGGTTTGGCGCCTTTCGTCGTGGTTCACTGATCCCTCCTGTATACTGCGTCTATCCGGTTTACGGAAGCTACGCATCAACATAGTCGAATTTCAAGAAATGAAGGCTGCTTCCAGACTACTGGAAACGTTGCACATGTCTTCCTTGGAAGCAATAGAGATCCGATTGGAGTCCCTTGGTAAGGTGTTACCATTTTAGCGCTTCCTGTTCTTATGCATCCAAACCTCATAGAATACGCCGACTCCACCGATCACTCGGAAAATCTCCCCACCCTTAGCAATTTTCGGCACATCCGTTTCGCTCTGACACCAGAGTGCCTTCTAATCGAGTCGGAGGGATGGATATCAGCCTCAATTGCCGCCCGGTGCTGGGAACGGTTGTTGAAGAACTTCAAAGAGAACATCATTGAGACCGTTACACTCACGCTCCCCAAGATCCATCCGAACAGGTTTCCAGAAGCCGAACGGAGGCATTGGCTTGCGCTAGATGCGGCTCTGACTCGTGCTGATATGTCGCATCTACGACGGGTGTGCCTCGAGGACGAGAGGAGTCAAGGAATGGACTATCGTGTTGCGGTGATCAAGGACATATTTCCTAGTCTCTACGACAAAGGTCTGCTGGTGTTCTAGGTGAGAATTTTGATTTATTTCTGGACACACTGGAGATCTCTGATTCCTCTTCTCAGCGCTGGAATGGTATTATGATCAAAACACTTTCCATCTCCATTTTTTACATACCCTCGATACCGCTTAGTTGGAAACTACTGGTATAGTATCCTTAATTCCCTTCAGTTTATCCCGGTTTTTATGTTAAGCAGCCCATATGTATGTAAATGTAACGTTTATCTGCTTTACACTCGTGTAGCCTGAGACCTTAGCTCCCTTCTCAACACACCAGTGCGTCACAAACACTTGCGCTTTCCTTTAAATTTTAGTTCTACGCAGGCACAATACCATTACCGATATGCGACCTCGGTCCGTTCACTCCTTGTCATCCCAAGTTTTTCATGAACGACATTATAATAGACGCCTAGAGACTCCGGTTTGCTCAGGCACACAATATAAACATGGCGCCGTGATCACCGGCCCGACAATTCCTTCTGAACCAACACCATGACAACTGCCTGTGTTCACGACTCGATGTACGTGCATTGCGCAAAACCATTAACCGAGTCAAACATCTTATATATATTAGCATTCGACCTAAAATCCCCCCTTCGATCTCGGCGGCTTCGCGGCTACCCCAGGAATTGATCGATATCATCATCGGTACTTGTATAACGATACCCACTTGCTCAGAGCCTGTGCTCTCGTTGCCTCGTCTTGGTCAGGGCCCAGCCAGCAACACCTTTTCTCCCGAATCACTCTTGCTGGCCAACCATGGCCCGATTTGAAATTAAAAGGCCGGACATTGGCGGAGCTGTTCTTGCGCCTAATAGAATCAGATCCTCATATCCCGACTTTGGTTCGGCATCTTGAAATCATCGAGGGCGGGGCCATTTTCATATGTGACCGCTGGCTCTGCCGATCCATACCAGTACTTGACCGTATTCTACCCGCGCTCTCAAACCTGCAAACCTTGCATATCGACTTTAGTGGTGCCTTATGGTGCGACATACCAGGCATACACGCTTCACTTCGTTCCGCTTTCAAGCTTCCGGACGTCCGCAAAGTTACGATATCAAGCTTCACTATGGTTCCCAGCTTGAATAAACTTTTTCAGCCTGTTCGAGGGTTCAAACGTGGCCGATATCTGCTTGCTGAACGTTACCACCAGCGATCTGACCCATGATTCACAGACATATGTTCCAGGATCCGTTCAAATACCACTCGAAACCCTCTCCCTCTCTCTTGAGAGCGACGAACTCTGGCGCTTTTCGTCGTGGCTCGTGAGCCCGTCATGTATCATGCAACTCTCCGTTTTACGGAAATTGTGCATCAGTATACTGGATTCGGAGGAGATAAAAGCGTTTTCTAGACTATTGGAAACGTTGCATATTCCTTCCTTGCAGGTGATAGAGATTCGATTGGAGGCCCTCGGTGAGTCTTCGTTTCTTTTATTGCTTCCATCCCATATCCCAGGCCATTGACGCCTCATAGATTCTGCTGATGCCAACCACTTACCCGACGTCAGCCAGCTTTCGGCACATCCGTTTGATGTTAACACCAGAAGGCCTTGAATGCGAGTCGGAGGAATGGATATCAGCCTCAATTGCCGCCCGGTGCTGGGAAAGGTTGTTGACGAAATTCAGAGAGAACGTCATCGAGACTGTTACCTTCACGCTTCCCAAGATCCTCCCTGACAAGTTTCCAGAAGCCGAGCAGATGCACTGGGTTGCTCTAGATGCGGCTTTGACCCGTGCTGATATGTCTCATCTACGACGTGTGTACCTCGAGGACGAGAGTAACGAAGGAATGGGATATAGTGATGCGGTATTCAAAGACATACTTCCTAATGTCTATGAAAGAGGTCTTTTGGTATTCTAAGCGAGGATCCCTTCGTTGTCTCCCGAGAACGTCTCTTATGGCTCTTTCAGCACTGGAGAAACATTACATATCACGAGCAGAATCTGTTCATCTCAGCTTTGCACGTACCGGTGATGGTGGTAACCCCATGGTACTTGCACAGCAGAGGCCTTCATTTTAGCTGGTAAACAACGAAATCTTACAAGGTTTCGCTTTAGCGAAGCCTTTGTCGGTCCTAAAAAGGCGACCAGTAAAATGGTATGAAAAATGTTTCCCCTTAGAGAACAATGGACTTGAGGTACCTTTTCATTTTACGGTGGGAAAAACAAGGGCGTAAAAACTGAAGCTGAAATCGAAACCATTCAAGGTCCCGTTTTATGCTATTAAAAATGTACCAGCCTCTGCAGTGTTGTAGATCCAGCGCATTGTAGAACTCGTCTGATGCCTCTTGTCGGAACACGGCTTCAGATTTCATAAGTAATATAAAGCAGCCATGGTAGCTTTGCCGTATTCCGACAAGAGGTGTCGGGCGAGTTTTACAATGCACTGCATCCACAAGTACCAGACGTTCTACAGTACAGTACAAAGAGAGTTCATGGAGGCGCAAAATGAGTAGCACTTTTCTTGTTGGGAACACTGTTTTCACATCTCATTTTCATGTGGTATGAGTGGATCGAGTGCACCCCCAGCATTACTTTCGACAAAACAAGACTGTATACCAGACATCTATGACACATACGGGAATCGAACCCAGCATTCCCATCATGAGATTAGCCGTTAAACCATACATAGGTATGAGAAAAAACAATCCTATTCTTCACGTAGAGAACACCTCAGTATGCAGCCCCACCCCTCCCCCAAGCCTCGCCACAGCATTCGACGCCTCCCTCACCAGACTCTCCGGCCCACACACGCACACCCCAACGCCCCCCTTCATACCCAAATCCCCCAACACCTTCCCAAAGCTCGGGCGCTCAAAGATCACATCCGAGTTAGGGATAGGCGGCACCGCATCAGGGTTGCACAGACACGTAACGTATATCGAAACATGCACGTCCAATGTCGGCGTAGCAACATTGGTGATATCCATCAGCATAGCTGCGAACCAGTCGATAGAGCCTGCAGGCTTGATGAGAACACGAAAGATAAAATGGAGGGAACCTACGGAAAGATCGTATACACCAAACAAACTCGATCCTCTTCGTCCGCTCCCCACGAGGCCGACCAAGCTTGACACACCTCCCGACGATATCATCCAGCAGGCCAATCGTGAACGTCGCCCCGCTCCCCCCAGCGAACAACAGCACGCTCTCATACTCCCCCAGGTCAACACTACACCCTCCATAGGGACCGTCCAGCATCACCTGCACGGGCACCTCCGGACTTTTCTTCCCTTCTTCCAAGCACTTTGTCTCACTCTCATTGTTAGTGAACACATTAAGCGCCCTGGTCCAATCACCCGCCACCCTCGCTCCTAGGATAATCCCGGGCGTGGAGATACACGAGAGCCTCTCGGGGGCAGAGAGGATAGTCAGCGGGTGCGACTCGAAGACACGCCCTGAGAAGAAGACTCGCAGGCATACGTGCTGTCCTGCTTCCCAGCCGAAATCACAGTCTGGGATACGGATCTGAATGGCGGAATGAGCTTGGTGAATGACGAGAAAGAAATGAACAACGTACAATAGTCATTTGGTTATCGACAGCAGTGACTGTAGCATCCTTAATTCGATACCGGAACAGCCTCATGAGCATATCCAGCCCGTACGATGCCAGCGGAGGGAATATCCACGGAGAAGCATACGTCGTATGATAACATATCGTAATAAAAAATGCCACGAACCCAAGCACACTGCATCACCAAAATCAACATCCATCCATCTAATGAGCAAAAAAACTCACTGAACAACAAAAAAGATCTCATAACAAAAACTCCTCGCTGGCTTGATGCTCGTGAGCACAATAACACACAGGACCCCAAATGCAGCGATCCCGCTCGTCTCCTTCTGCTCCCCCAGGATCGTCAGGTTCCACTCCAGGTGGTTCCGGATCCACAGCGAGCCGTGGATGACGGCACCGAGGAACATGAACCGCCCGGACCAGCGGTGCACGTAGTTGAGCTTCTCGTACCCGTGCCCGGGGCCTAGGAGTAGCGACAGCAGGGAATTCTTCGTAGCGAATAGGAACACCACGGGGAACTGCGCGAGAGCGAGGAAGCCTGCTCGATTGGGGTTGTCTTTGAGCGGAGCATCGACGATAATGCAGACTAGCACCACGGACAGGTAAGCGAGGATTATGAAGACTGTTAAGTCCGTGTGAGACTTATTGCCATTCCATACGTGGAGAAAGCTTACTCTGTCCGACGTTCAGTGCAAGGAGCGGCGGCGTCCACAACATGACGCTCCCAACGCTCCCAATGATGCTCTCAAGGCGATTCTTCGCTGGTATCGAGCGAGCTGGTGTTGTCTGTTCGAGGGGCACGTATATACCTTTGGCGCTCAAGTCCTCGCCAATGCCTTGGAACCACAGCCAAGTTCTTCTGTTGCGTACTGAGCGTACAAGGTAGGGCAACGAGTACAGAATCGCAGTACCAACGCATGATGCCCATATAGCGGTGAACCTGCGTTGCCACTTCGGATCTTCTATGTATGAACTTGATACCTTGTCAATCGCAGAACTAAGAAAGGGTACAAAGGACGCACTTGTATTGCTGGAACTCTGCTGGGATCGTTGGAGGTGTTCCAGTGCTCATCTTAGGCGACGTTGAAGGGTAGCAAAGCCGATGCGTGAGAGACTACTTGATGAGTACACATTCAAGGAAGGACACGTCCATCATTCCATCCGATCCTCGGATCGCGGCACAAAAAAGTTTTTTCGTCGTATTGGTCATTATTTGGCACCAGCGTCTGAATCCGTTCTGCCTTGAAACGATCAATGTGTTTCTCCACACGGAGTTGATAATTCATACTGCAGAATAACAAAGATAAAACATACAGGCTTCGCATCAGTGAGCACTTCCCAGCCCGTGGGTACCAAACCTCCCAAACAATGTCTCGCCCACCCCCATACCGATAATGATGGCGAGAATGAATCCCACCTGGAACGTCCTGTGAATTCGGAATAAGAAAAGGCACCCACACGTCGAAGAAAAGATACCCACATGGCTGCCAACATGAATGTGAAAGATAAGGCAGACTGCAACGCATGCAGGGCACCCCTTGCCATATCATTCCTAAGGACGAACGGCGGCGCAGAACGCAGCACAACAGACTTGAGAGCACTCGGCTCGGGCTTGAGCGCCTCGACTTCAGAGGAAGAGTCGCAATTCTTCTTTGCGTAGAGTATTTGGGCCCTAGAAAACTTTATTAGTTGGCATAAATAAATTCAGGTTGTCATGCAAACCTTCTCGCCCAGTGTCCTTCCATGACCCTCCTCATCGCCGCGAGCCAGCGGTCGATCAGAGCCAACATGAAAAGTCCAATACACGCTCCAACCATTGCACCGGCACTCTCTGGGACCCAGCCCTGGAACCACAGGATATCCCCTGGCGTGAAATGTAAATATGGCACCATCATGCCAGACATGAGCGTCGTGTCTCCCTCCGAGTCCATTCCTGTCATGGAATCCATACTAGACGAGGAATGCGCCAAAACAAGCGGGGGCAAGAGTGTAAGAAGGGCGACCATCTTGAACGACATCGTGGACTGGTGGATAATAGGATCAAGTCCAAGTCCAAGTCCATGGTTCGCTCCGGTCAATACAAACACGGTAGGGGCTACTGGACAACAGGATTCCCGAGTGATTCTCCGAGTAATAAACAATTGAAACGACACAGCGTATCGGGTGTCGCTGTCAAGCGTGGTCCGTGGAACAGCTCCTTTTGTCGATCACGCGATGATGCTGACGAGAGCAGAATGACGAGTAGCCGGCGACGGGGACGACCATCAGCAGCTGCCAGCGCACAGGGCATATCGATCCGGGAATGGCGTGCGACCGTATGAACGAGACCTGTGATGATGATGTTAGCGATGATAGTCGACGAGGAGACGATGCTCAACGCACCTGAGATGACTAGGAAGATCCACAGCATATACGATCCACCATCGTGGTATCAGGACCTGCAGCGACGAACCGGTCTCAAGACCTCCCGGTCCCACCTCCTGGAGGATCCCAAACGTAAACGAAAGGGCGATAAGGCTAGTACGGTGACAGGGCACAAGCAGGAACAGGCCAGCGATCCATGTCGAGAGGGAAGAGCTGCAGAGGAGAGCAGCGACGGATGGCGACGGTGATGGTGGTTGGAGGAAGGAAGGAAGGAAAGAAAGAAAGTTCTGAGAGCCACGAGTCCTTTTTGCGGTGGCGTGGGAATCCTCATACGAGCCTTTTGTTCTATTGGCTGGAGGTCACGTTGGTAGATGCAGGGTATTCAATTTGAAGTTCAAATTGCATTCAAATTGTGCCTTGGGATACGAGCTGATACGAGACCTCTACTGCTCGAGCAGCATTTACTCTCGTAAATTTCGAAAGGAGGGAGAACGGGCAAGTATGATCACCAGCGAGTTTTCTTTTTTTGGCCGATTGCGTGTCCATTATCGAATCATCTTGCGTCACTATCACTGTCGAATGCGAAGAATTTTGAGTTCTGACAGCAAACATTAATGGATTTCATCGAATGATAGATTTATCTTGCTACTGCGCAGAGAAGAGCATTTGCTTAGCCCCCTTCCAGACGGATTTCAATACATGATATCAGCGCCATACATCATGCATCAGAGTCGGAGGCTATGTTTCGAGGTTCTCAGCTATAGTCACTTAAGGGGAGTGATGTGAGTACGTAACATTCGTTTCCTCGCTCTTATATTTATACCGATTACTCTCTACAGGTACTGAGACACCTATCCAACGGATTTCCGAATTCGCAGTCCTCAAACTAAGTATCCGGTTTAGAAAGTGACTCATCATCCCAAGCCATCTTCAGACAATTCCAAGGGTGACTAAGACAACATCGACGCTACTCAGAGTGTTTGGTACTGCGACGCAGATGGTCGATGTTCTCGGATAGGTACTATCTGACAAGTCGATTTGTACTGCTCTTCTCAAGGTGCATCTCACAGCTACTATCGCTTGGGGATTTCCGTGTACTTGTTGAATTCGAGGCGGATTGTCAACGGTAGTTCTAGTGTGCAATATAGTGAAGAATAAACACGACAAACAAGTCATACTCGAACTTGACACCTAATTGATATGTATCTACGAAGAGGTGAGCAAGGACTTCAATGTCATGCAGCAGCGCGATGGCGTTTCCTTATTCGAACAGGTCATCGAGTATGCCATTTCCATTGAAGGCTATGCAAAAAGGACGGGATAGGTTTGTCTTTCAAGTTGCAGTTCTCTTATGTTGTATATCTCACAACTCTTTCAGAGCAATTGGCATACAGATTTTTCGTCAGGCCTTCACACACTTGAAGGGTTAGCCGAGTGTGAGATCCGCAAGAGAATCGGACATCGTTACCGAGCTCGTCGACTGAGGAAGACCAGTACAAATCCGGACGCTCGACGAGACCGCCGTCAGTAGAACTGTTCTTGCAAGACGAACTTATACAACATCTGCCCATGCGTATCTCCTCGATGTTTAGAGTCAAAAAAATTGGCTACTCATCCGCCTCGCTACGAATCTCAATCGAATCCTCCCTTTCCACCAAGGGTTCGTCATACACGACATCTTCGTCCGACCACTCCACAAAAATCACGTCGGGGTCACCTACACTACTATCATCAGCCGCCGTCTCATTCTCCACAAGTGCGCCGTCAACGGCTCTGGGAGTACCCTCTGGCCACTGGACCCTCACCACCCAAGGCGGGGGCTGGCGTTTCGCCAGAGTCGGTCGAGGAATAGCAGGTCTGTCGGAGACGTGTCCAGGATAGCCCTTAGGATTCCTTGTAGTCACACGTCTTTCAGGACCGTAGGAATAGATCCCATCCCGAGAAACGACGATTCCTGGTACCCCGCGAGCGTATGCGTTTTCCATGTCGGCTCGGGATGGCTGAGGATCACCCTTGACTCTCTTTGAAAGCGGATGGGTGTGGAAGTTTGCCACTGTGAGGAGTCCGTGTCAGCGCCAACCATTGATTTGTACATCCTTACCCAAGATGACGTTGTTCTTCTTGATGCCTGGATAATTCAAATCTATTGAAGCGTTCGCTCCTTCCGTTCTTTGGTTCATAGTCTTTCCCTTTCGGGCCCGCGTGATCCATGCTCTGGTCAGTCTGTTGGGCACCGGGAAGTCTGCAGGGACGTGAAACAAAAATCGGTAACCACAATTCGCTACGTACCGACGTAGATGAAACCTCCCTGTTCGCAGCAATGGGATGAATTGATGAAGGAGTCGCTCCATGCCGTTTGAAATGAGCCTTGGTTCAGCCTCGTTAAAGATTTTATGCTGTTAAGGAGCTCTGCAACAGAAGGACAGGGGGCCATGGGGAAAAATGCTACGCTTTGCGTGCGTCCATTGGCACTATATATTCAAGCCAAAGGTTTCAGCTTTCTATATCCCCCACTCCGTGATTGATGTGCGGTTAGATATCTCAGGCGTGACAATATTTGGTGGGATAGAAGAAGACTCTAAAGAATGGTATGTTGTGGACCAAGACAGAAAAGGAAGTCCATGCATTGAATTAATGAATGTGGTGTAATACGATGATGATGATGATGATCCGCGCCGTCGAGTTCGCATCTGAAGCATGAAGATGGTGAAATACAATTTCTGCATCTCATCTCATCTCATCATTACACGGCACGACATCGTGATCATGTCGCACGGGAGACAGTGTTGTCAACGGGATAGCCGACCTGATATCCGTCTTCCTCGTCACATAACTCATTCATTCTGTTACCTCAGAATTCAGTAAGAACTCATGGAGCTCGTTTTATAAACTCTTCATTTACTTCTTTACCTTCGATCTGGCCCACAAAGGTCTTCCACTGAAAAATTTCTGTCTAGATAAGTTCTTCTTGTAATAGTTGCTGACCATTGCATGCAAGAGGGATAGACGTGCTGATATTCACATCTGATTATTCAGATATGACACCCCTACTGTTTGCCTAGTACTCATTTCAATCTTTGGAAAGGGAGTAAAAACAGAAGCCTCCAAGAAGTAAGATTACCAGTGGGCATTTTCGGTTTTAGCTCATGTATGTCAATTATCGGATCATCTTGCATCATTCTCGCCTTGCTCTCACCATCTCGTTCTGTTAGTGGTGGATGAAGCTAGACATTATTCAATGATCGCTTGCAGTTGCTACTGGACTGCGTTAACGGCAGGTATGCAACCATTGAAACAATCTCATTCTCAAGCACTATGTAGGTATAAAGCTTTGAAGCCCGCATACCTGACTTCCCGCCACCGGCTACTCATCAGATCTAGTCTCTAACCTTTCGAATAGGAGCTGCTTCTCCTTTGATCAACCATACGATCTTAATGATTATTATCCTCACCTCTTTAATTGGGAATATGATTTTTATAATTCAACGGGTCAGTAGGTAATTTCGGCGATGGCGATAGCTCCGACAGTGACAATATGGAATGTGAAATCGGAATGCCAGAATCGGCCATGGTACTGTAGTATCTACCGTAACATGGTTAATATTTTTTCGATAATAGGACAAGCTAGACAAGTGTCATGTCACAGATCGTACACAAATTATGATTGTAGCTATTCATAAGACGGTTCCTACTAGCACGAATGCCATGAACTTTGGGCTCAACACCCAGCGGGAACGGTAGCGTCGTCTACATAGTTTGCCGCGGACATTCCCAAACCATGACTCGCGAAGGCCTTCCAGAGGAGGCAATTGATATCTCCATCGTAACGAAGCGCATCTGCTTGGGTCCACGCAACTCGGGCTTGCACAACTACAAATACTTAGTCAGAAGGCGAGAAAACATGCAAGATCTCGGTGTACTCACAGGTTGGATTGCAGGGCTGGAGTTGTAACGCATCGATGAAGAGGTGGAGGAAAACTACATTTCATTCGGAGCCAGTGGCATCATCCATGGCCGTCGACGACCATCCGTGGGCTTGAACCAGGGCAGCATATACATTGTGTAGCATGTTGGCCCACACCTCGCCAATAGCTGAGGACAAATGAGCGGTGATAAGCGGACTATGCGAAAACTCACTATGGACTTCGAATAGACGACTAACGGAAGAATACCGGAGTGGGTTCACATTGAGATCCGTGGAGTAAGGATAGCTACGGACGCCGGCAGGGTTATTTGATGCCCAAACACCCATTATGTAGTCAGAAATATTGCCATTCTTTTGTTCAGTCCACCTGTGGTTGTGAACCAGCCCGCCCGAAAATGGCGAGAAGAGAAACGAGCAGACATACTCTGCCATCGCGTCCGACCATTCTGGAAGCCCTATCAGTGATGAACCGTATCAAAATAAAAAGCCATCAAAGAGTACCTTCGCCTAACCCCTGAGATTCTATTGTCTGCAGGCACCTCGCCGTGCCGCCCCCAGTCAAGCGATTACTGATCCCATGAGTAAATTCATGAACAATGATATCATTCTCAAAGTCTCTATCACGATTGGGAATAGCAGTGTTCCAGATACCTATACGGCATGTTCCAGGCTGACCACTGAAAAGATCCGTACATCAGCTCACGGTAGTACAGCGCACGATCAACAGTGAACAGCCTACTCGGGAAGAGTGAGAAAGTGGGCGTTGTTGAGCTCAGCCACATCTTGTACAGACACGTCCACGCGATCCCCGCCCGATCCTCCTTTCCCAAAGTTATCCTGCTGGAAATTATAGGCAGCCTCGGTGAACCCGTACTTGTACGCAAAGTCATGGACTTTGTTGGCGATGTAGAAGGCGTTGGTGCAGTGGAAGTCAGGAAAAAAAAATGAAGTCAGAGAAACTCGCACGGTGGCAGCGGGAGCCGTCATTTTGATAATCCCAGGAACATTGATCCTCTCAACACAAATCATCGGATTTACGATGTTAACATATCCGAAGACGTATCGGAAGGCCTAGTAAGGAAACTGTTTGTCCACTTCTCAGAAAGTAAAGCGTGGCGAGGGCAACCCTTAATGTAAGTCTGCCTCGGCTACATGCAGCTTTGCTTCTGATAAGTCAGTGAAGTCCAGGGATAGATTCTCAGAGGGAATGCGACGAGGTACTTCAAACAATGGGGAACAGGAAGCGGAACTGGTCGCTTTGCATTCATACACACGTTAGAAGTCTCGCCGACCGGAGCGTACAAAATTGATGAACAAACAGGAAATGGACCATCTGGGCGATGCAATGACAAAGACCAACGTGCGTTTGGTTTGAGATCCTTGCATTAGAAGCATGAGAAGAGCTAGCGAACTCAATGAGATGCAAGTATACATGTCGGCAGGGAATGAAAGCCGTACTTTGTTCAAACTTTACACTATCTGTCATCAGTTCCCCGCTGACGACGCTATCGGCTATATTCTCGTTACGATACCCGCGTTCCCATGAAGAATCGGTGGTGGGAAAGATGTTCCGTAAAGAGGCATCGGTCATATGTAAATCCTTTGGTCTCTCAGCTTCAGGCATTCGGAGCATCCGGTATTATACCTGCACCAACAGCCATTTAGTCACCGGAAGAAGGAGATGGAAAGTTGACGGGAGCCAATGTGTATCCGAACCGTAGACTGCTGATTTTTCTCCGAAAGGTTACGAAACCTGAAAAACTTTTTGCATCAAGAGAAGGCGTTGGCAGATCACAATGCAACACTCGCTGCAGTATCCCAGACTATTAAAACAGAAACACAGAGAATCTTGCGAGGTTTGCAGATTGAATGTGGTAATATATCGTCTTTCCTTTGTGACATTATCACTATTGCGGCATTATCAGAAACCTTTAAACAACGACGTTAGAATGCGCCTTATTAGGGAACAGCGTACTTCCTTGCTTTATTGATTAGGTGATTACGCGGAGTCTGGTTCGTTTCGTTAGCGGAGAACATTGAAGGTGGGTTCTCATAGCTTGTGGATGCACAATACACTGCGATGTAACGCTATCCGAGCTATCCCTATATGCCGATACTTGTCTGAGAGGCTGCGGTCGCATTCTAGAGGGTCCCATCACACTTGAACAGACCTAGTACAAGATAAAAATGAAGATCAAACATATAATGCGTGCGAGGAAAAAGAGCAACGGCAAGGTCTTTCTAAGTCATCGGCTCGGACTTTGGAGCCGTGATCGTGGCTGTTCAAGTTCGTGTCAAGCGCTCGGTCGGCTATAGGGAGCTAGACCACTTTTAGATATCTGATATAGACATTTCTTCACGGATTTGCGACCATGCCAGAGATAGGAAACTGTGAACGAAGCCGAGCGGTGTTGGAGTGGTGGTGGTAATCGGGGAAAATTGAAGGGTGTCCGGGCCGTTAAACCGGCGCTTTGCTTGCTACCGCTACGTCACCGTTTCGTTCGAAGTTGTCTGCCTGACTTACGGCCTCGCTCTGCAGGATAGCATGCCCCAAGCTATTTGTGCGTTAGTCTTCCAATACCTTTGTTGAATTTCTCCTTCACTGACTCCTCTCAGGATTAGACATTAATATTTAACGACAGCAGCACTGCAGGCGATGGAGGACGAGACACTCACAAACCTCCTACGAGACACTACCACACGCAGATAAATAAATGGCAGAAGGTAACCGCTGCCTGTAAACAATGCGTTGGAAATCACTCATCATTCCTTTGGTCAAACCAATTACCAGGCACTATGATAATCTTGAATTTGCGAGTCGTTATGGATGGGAATTTTGACTCTACATCGGCCAAGCTCCACGACTGAAGCTTGTGAGACTATGTCCGAGCTTGTATCCAAATTCAGCCGGCCAAGATAGTAGTTAACGTGAGTGCATTTTCCGTGAACGTACACATGCCCAACAGGTATTCTAGTGTGCGATGATATGACCACTGGCAACCTTCAAGACGCTGTATTGATAACAAAGGAGCGAACGGAAGAGATGATGATAGAAGGGACAAATGGTCGGCAACAACAGCAGGGGGTACGTGCACTTTCTAGGCTGTACAATGAAGTTAGCGCTCATCCGTCCGTCTGATTTGATAGCGTCGTACCCTGTGCTATCGCTTTGCTCGATCATTGGTTTTCATTTTGAACTGACTGCGCCCTCGTTTTCCCTGTGATCAACCTGCACCTCTTCAACAAGCGTTGTCACCACTGCGCCTCCCACTAGGATTTCTTTTTCGTCTCCATACACGGTCGCGTTCACGTCAAGTTGCCCTTCATGAGCATCCCCCAACTCCCGCCGACGCACCGTAGCATTTAGCTTTTGGATCTTCAGTATCAACATGGCCGTCACGAGAAACATACTGATGACGAAGGATACTGTCACGGTAATAGGGCCACGGTCGGGACGGTTCGTTGCTGGTAGCTGAGAAGCGCCTCGTGCGACAGCCTTGGTGACCATCGCAATGGAGGAAATGCTCTGATAGGACGCTGTACTCATGTCGCAGTGGATCAAAGTGAGTAGTGGGTGCTGTTATCAAAGTAATCAAGGTCTAATACTGATGATTTTGTAGCTTGCCTTAACCTGCTTTCCAGATGCTGTTTTTCATAATGTGTACGACTGCGCACCTCAGTGCCAAGCGATAAGTGGAACCGCTCCCGGCCTTGATACAATTCATCACGTTCGGCCCGTGTTCCGTGTCAGCTTTTCCCCCACCGAATTTCCGTATAAGCAAAAATCTTCATCACAGCATTCGCTAGCGCCTACGGGTACAAGACGACTAGATCCGTATGTTACGATTGCGATTGCGATTGCGATTCCGCTTACGATTGCGATCGCGATGCCGAATTGATCAATGTTCAAGGGGGGATTAGGCTGCTATCAGGCTCGCACTCGGGATAACATCAATGTGCAATGGCAGGCCATTCTGCCTCCTTCGAACCTTTTGCCTGCCTCGATGCTTGATATGACAGATGTCCCAAAAAGAGTTTCATCAGTGATTAGAAGATTTCGAACATCTTTTGGGTATGCCAGTGATATTGGGACTACAGGACAGACGATTTTCCTTCCACGCGAGCTGTGACTCGGACCCCAACCCTGTTTTCCCATAGGGTTAGTCGACGGCTCTCGACTTCGACGATTACTGCCTTTTTATGCGCTGGCATTTACTCACAAACATGTTAAAAATAGCTCATGTAAAGGTAATCCGCTGTCTTTGACTGTTGAGCGTAGCTAATCCATGCTTATAGCAACGGTCGAGTCTCTCGCTACTTGTATCATCGGATAAATATCCCGACACCCACATAGATCCGACCTGTTTGTCCCATGTGGCGGGCAGCTCCCAGGTGTCGCCCTCGACGGCATGGAGCTCCGTATACCATGTCTTTTCATCAAATACAGACGAGTGTGGTATTTCACAATCCAATCAGTCGTCATTACTATCGGTGTTCGCGTACCGTCAGACCAGTTGAGTGACACGTCGATTGACGAGGACAGGTACATAGATATCCTTACCCAAGTTAATATAGTCATGCCCATCGACGAGGCGATGTGAGCTCTGAAACGCTCTCCTACTTCACACGCTCAACGAGACCACCATAAACGAGGCCAGTGGAACTATGCTTGCAATAAACAAACTACAAATCTAATACAAATTCTGCCCTTACGTATCTCCTCTACGTGTATAGTCAACGAAATTCACTACTCGGCCGCCTCACTACGAAACTCGATCGAATAGTTGCTTTCAGTCAAGGTTTCGTCATATACGACATCTTCGTCGGACCACTCCATATAAATCACGTCAGGATCGGCAGCGCTGTCACCATCAGTCGCGGCCTCATTCTTCACAAATGCGCCGTCAACGACTCTGTGGGCCCTCTGGCCACTGGTTACTCACCAAGGCGGGGGCTGGCCTTTTGCCGCGGTCGGTCGAGCGACAGCAGGTGGGGAGACGCGCCCGGGATATCTCTTAGGGTTGTTTGTATTCGCACGTCTTTCATGACCGTAGGCATAGATCCCACCCCGAGAAACGACGATTCCTGGCAACCCATGAGCGTATGCGTTTACCATGTCAGCTCGGGATAGCCGAGGATCAGCCCCAACTCTACTTGAAAGAGGATGGGTGTAGAAGGTTGCCGCTGTGAGTCATTCATTTTAGCCAACCCCATCGATTTGTATCGCTAATACATCCTTACCCAAGACGACATTGTTCATTTGGATGCCTGGACGGTTCAAAACTATCACCGCGTTTGGTCCTGGGTTTCTTTGATACATAGTCGCTCCCCTCGGAGCCTGCATGAGCCTTGTTCTGATCACTCTGTTGGGCACTGGGAAGTCTGCAAGGAAATGAAGTAAAGGTCGGGAACCGTCTCTTTACGAATAACTACATACCAATATAGATGAAACCACCCCGTTCACGGCAATGGGATGGACTAGTGAAACTCGGAGTGGCTTCATGCAATTTTGAATGTGCCTTGGTTCTGCCTCGTCAAGGATTCACGCCGTTGATGAGCTCTGCAACAGAAGGACGAGGAGCCATGGCAGAGAATGATACAATTTTCGTGCGACTATTTATTCAGTTCACAGCTATTAGCTTTCTGTATTACGCATGACTGATGATCCAATATTTGATATGTCAGACGTAACAAGAACGGACGACAAAAAATGCCATTCCTTAGACTCCGCTTCCTTGAACCAAGACAGAAAAGGAAGTCCATGTATTGAAATAATGAGTCCACACCGTCGATTTTGCATCAGCCTGAGAGTGGTCGATGTACAAGATGCCCACTATGTGTGGTGTCTGACCCGCCATTTGGGTATGTTTCACGCTTTGTCCGGCACGTTAGATATTTATCCATTGGTGCTTTATGGTCCACGGGCAGCGGGGCATGGCCCGAAACTGGTAAGCGGTCATTTTTTTCACTTGTTTGCTTTTCTAAATCCTTCGTACCCTAGGCGAGATCGACTTGGTCGAGGGTGGGAACTCGTATAGTCAAAACATGCTGTCTGTTCACAGCGGTGCCGGCTGCTGGATGGACGAGAGCAACGTCAACGGTGCGAAGCTCAACGTAGATGCCTCAGAGGGCGGCACCAACTGCGATGCAAACGCCAACTACCAGTCTTGCGGTGTCTCCGTGAACAGCAAGACCAGCTTTGGTCAAGCCGCGAACAACGTCAATGGTGCCAGTTATACTCTCGAGCTCACTACGGACGGTATTAAGATGTGGTGGTGGAACACTGACCACGGTCCAGTGGGTACGTCGAGGTTTTCTCCCTTGTTGTTGCCAAGTCGACTTATGACGTTCCTGTAGATGTAAACAACGGGTTGCCGACCCCGAGCTCCTGGGGAAACCCGACGCTCCAAATCGATTCCTCGACCTGCAACACGTCCGATCACTTCAAGGATTTGATGCTTATCATCAATACGAATCTGGGCGGTAGGTTTGTTTCATATGATGGACATCCAATATACTAATTAGGGTTTAGGATTCTTCACGACCGGCGTTTGGGATGTCAATGAAGCTGGCGGTCAGGACAAATGTTGCCAAGACGTCACTGGTTTCTCCGATGCTCGAAGCTACGTCTTGTCGCAGGGTTCGGCATTTGGAGACGCCGCTGCTTGGGTGAGAGATCATCTTCCTCTTCTGTTGGCTTGTATGCTGAGCGTGACGAATAGGTGTTGAATGACATCTACATCTTTGAGAGACAATAGATGGTTGATCCACTTTGACTTGTATATCTTGATTCTTCGCATTTCTGGTGACATACACTATGTATCGTTCGTTGGCATGATACCCCGGACCTTCATATTCGCAGCTCGTCTGCTTGTGGCGCTGCTGAACAATGGAACTTCAGTTCAGTTATTAGATTGATATCACTGAATTTGTTTGTATTGCGAATTCAACCAGAGGTATTTTCAGTGTCGTAGGTCCCGACTCTTCCGTGCCGTTGTCACTATTGACATTATTTGACGGTCGATCTGAATTTGAGACAGTTACTTACCGTTCGCTTTCTTATAATAATGAAAGTGATGCCTAAGGTTCTGGTTTCGCAGACATGACAGCGTTTACATCGTATTGGCACCGATATCTTTCGTTTGTCGCCGGACTGAGAAAGGCCTCCGAGAAAAATTTCAATATGAAATTGCAATGCTATGCATCCACGAATGTATAGTCTACCATCTCCTCGGCTTTCTCCATGATTCCTTCCAACACGTAGAAGCAGCCCTCTCCGAGCTGTGAAACGCATAACCTGCTCTCCCATGCCACAGGCTAGACTCCGTCCTCTCCGTATAAACCTCAATACATCTCCGATAAGCATCCTAGACGTTACTATCGGTTAATAGTGCATGCAGCCTCAAACACGCATCCCTCATTTTCTCATGAAGCTCATCCCTCATTTCGCAGTCCGGGAGACTGATGAGGAGATCTCTGTGATATTCGTACAGAGAATAATGAAATTCTCGGAGATGGGGATTCCACTGGAAGAAGATTCCCACAGGAACTTCAACCATTCCTTGGCAATGAAGCGCGCAGAAATAGTAGGCAGTCGAGGTGTAATCGTCAAGGTCGACAAGATGGAAGTGGTTGGCATCAAATATTTTGAGAGTAATGGCGGTCCAAAAGTTCATGATGAACTCTTGGCCGTCTTGTCCCACTTCGGTTTGTCGATAGGGAGATGCTTCGCCTATCTTTGTGCGTAAAGCATCGCGATATTTTTGGTTAAATTTGTTTCCAATAACCAATGAACATAGAATAGTGTTTACTAATCATCAAAATCAGGACGTGCTCAAGCTCGTACGATGATAGGACTTACGAAAAACAAAGATGTGAAAACCCTGCAGCTTGCTGCGGGTAGTATTACTGGTTAATGGCTTCAGCCAAGACGCAGAATTCTGCCTACAATCCCTCCAACGAAGGTGTCCATGAAGAAATGAATCCCTCGCCGATGAAGCAAGTCTATGCTCCCTACGAGGAGCGATGACCATAGACGAAGCCCGGTGTACGAAACTGCGGAATGGCAGAAGACGAACATAGGGTCCCATCAGACGTGGAAAGCTCTAATACGGGACGAGAATGAAGATTGAGTATCTAGCACGTGCGAAGAAAGAGAGCTACGTCAAGATCTTTTATCAAGGCTTGGAGCCGCGTTTGTGGCTGTTCAAGTTCGTGTTTAGCGCTTGGTCGGCTATGGGGCGCTACACCACTATCAAATATCTAATATAGATATTTTTTCGCATAGTCGCAACCACGCCACAGTGGCAGGAAAATACGAATGACGGTGAGTGGTGGTGACTCTAACTAGGGAAGATTGAACAGCATCCGCCGGGCCGATAAACCGGTACTTTGCTTGCAACTACCGCCGCTACGTCCCCAGCATCACCGTTTCGTTTGAGTTTGTAACTCTTTGGCGCACATGGTTCTCCGAGCCTCTCTATCATGATGGACGATGCATATAACCGCTGTATGCACAGGTTTCTGAAGAGCATCCAAATGTAGCTTAATATTCAGTCGCGCGACAAACTCTCGTCGTATCCTTTCAACCTATGCACTCTCAGCTGTAATCAGCTCAGAGTCTCGATACCCCCTTTGAACCTAGCGGTAAATACGCAGAAACCATAAGCGTGCCCATTATGTTAACGCTAGGCATGTAATGGGAAGGTCCGGATTAGACGCCAGAGGATGTGCATATTGGCATTCGAATGTCGTCGAGAGAGATATTCAATCCGTCCAAGGACTTGCTGTTTGTCATCGACATTCACCGGATGCCTATTCCATGGTGTCTGGCCCAGCATTTGAGTATGCTTCGTCCTCCATCCTGTATGATCGATACTCATCATTTTCTTTAGTTCTACGTTCCAATTTCCAATATCTATGCATTCTTTGACGCAGTACGTGGCCAGGCACTGGTAAGAGTTTACGATTGGTAAGACGCTCACAACTCTACTTATCCTACGATACAGGCAGCGATTCCCTTTAGCCATCAGTTTAGCTCCACGACCCAATGGTGTACGCTTTGACAACGTCCCCTCATTTGTATAGTCCAGTTAGGTCAAGCTTACTACCAGGCGCTGTGATAACCGCAACCTGCGATGATTTGTAACTCTGGATGGGAATCTGCTCCGCACCGGCCAAGACTGAGGCTTGTAGGACTACGACCGAATTTGTGACCAAATTCAGGCTGCTAAGATGGTAATTAACGTCAGCACACTTTTTGTGAACTTTTATATGTATCTGACAGGTTTTCTAATGTGAGATAATATGACCGCCAGGGACCTTTGAGACGCAATATCGATGATGAAGGAGTCAGAAGAAGCGATAATGGCGGAAGAGGAAACCATCCGTGGAAACAACAGCGGGTATGTGCACTTTCCAGGCTGTACAATAAAGTCAGCGCTCATCTGTCTGTCTGATACAACAGTGTCATATCCTGTGCTACCGCCATTTTCGATCACTGGTTTTCATCTTCAACTGACCGCCTCCGTTTTCCCTGAGATTCGTTCACCGGCACAATGTTGTCCATCTACACCTCTTCAACAAGCTCTGTCTCCACCCCGCCTCTCAGCAGTGTTTCTGTTTCATCTCCATATACGGCTGCATTCGCTCCAAGTAGCCTTTCATGAGCATCCTGGCTAGCATGCAGCTGTTGGACCTTCAGTGCCAACATGGCCGTCACGAGAAGCATACTGATGGCGAAGAATACTGTCATGGCAATGGGGCCACGGTCTGGACGATACGTTGCTGGTAGATGAGAAGCGCCTTGTGCGACAGCCTTGGTGACCATCACGATGGGAGAAAAGCTCTGAGAGGATGCCGTGCTCATGTCGCAGTGGATCAACGTGAATAATGGGTGCTATTATTGAAGTAATCAAGTTCTAATAGTCATGATTTTGTAGCCTGCCTTAGCCCACTCAAGCCGCTTTCCGTATACCATTCCTTACCATGTATACGACTGCGCACCTCAGTGCCAAGCGATATGTGAAACCACTCCTGACCACTCTCCGTGATGCAATTCAGAAAAAGTCTCCCCATTGTCGCATTCGGCCCGTGTACTTCCTGTCAGAGCTTTGCCCCACCGAGTCTCCGTATAAACAAAAATCTTCATTACAGAATTCACTAGCTCAAAATGGATCAAGACGACTAGATTCCAGTGTTGCGATAGCAATGCCAAATGGGCACAACACTCAAGCCACATTGAGGACGAAGATATTTAGTGCAAACAACTCAAAAAGACCGAGCCCTACACAGGTTGGACACATGTGGCACGCGGGAGCTTTTACCTCTTCGACCCTTGATGAGGTGGATCGCCGCCGTAAGAATGGTTTCATCTATGATTAGAGCATCCTTGGGTATGCCAACGACTTCGGGATTACAGGACGGATGGTTTTTACGAGTCCTTCCACCGCGAGCTCTGAACCTAACCCGGTTTTTCCTAACCTGTTTCAGGCTCACAGAGCTAACTGCTCTCGACGTTGACAGCCTGAGCTACTCCCCTTTTCATGCACTGGAAATTACACATGAAATGACACCGAAGGTAGCTCATGTAGAGGTAGTCTGCTGTATTTGTCCTGCTGAGCGTAACTGATCCATGCTGATCCATGCTTATAGTGACAGTTGGATCTCCCGCTACTTGTGGATAAATATCCCGACACCCACATAGACACGCCCTGTTTGTCCCGTGCTCCGAGCTTCTCCAAGGTGTCTCCCTCGATAGCATGGAGCCCCGTATACCGCGTCTTTTCCTCAAATACATACATCTGGACGACCGAAAGACTTCTCGCTCTTCGTAGACCTGCATACTTCAATGGCTGTTAAAGGGCACATCGTCCTGACTTTCGGAGAGCAGTGATGATCAACGATGCCCACAGGGGGAGAGGCATTTGCAGTTGGGTGGATGATTGCTGGTATTAGAAGAGGCAGGTGGTCGCCGCTCTTGCAAGAAGAATGTTGTACACCCGTGAAATCGAGGGCCATCAACATGATTCCACGGCTGCACTGTAATGAGCACCACTGTTCGGATATTGCTTTCCGTTTGCCGGTCGATCTCTCCCGGCGGGGTAAGTAAAATTCTACAAATCGATTTGGACTGCTTGACGAGCCTCTTTTTAAGGTGTATCCCATAGCTACCGTCGCCTGGGCATCTCTGTCTATCGTTTTTGAGGTGGGTTGTTAACGGTGTTTCAGACGCGCGATATTTTGATAACATATATACAGGTAGTGAAGAATCAGCGCGTAACGAAACAAGCCATACCCGACCATTACACCGAAATGATATTAGTCCTCGGAGGGACCCTATGGTCGAACATGAGGAATGGTCCAAAGATATCTGTACTCAATTTGAGCCGTGGATTATATGGCCGTGCCCGTAACGAGATGGCGTGAAGCACTCTTGCCCATACTCGAGCTCTCAATGCCACCAGTGGAACTGTGTTTGCAATAAACGAACTTCAAATACTATACAAATTCTTGCGTATCGACGTTTATAGTCAAGAAATTTTACTACTCGTCCACCTCACTACAAATCTTAATCGAATCCTCGCTTTCAGACAACCGCTCGTCGTACACAACGCCTTCATCGGACCACTCCACAAAAATCACGTCGGGGTCGCCTGCATTATCGTCACCAGCCGTCGCTTCATTCTCCACAAGTGCATCGTCGGAGGTCCTGGGGGTGCCCTCTGGCCACTGATTCCTAGCCACCCATGGCGGGGGTGGGTGTTTCGCCACAATCGCTTGAGGGACAGCAGGCGGGGGGACGGTCCCAGGATATCCCTTGGGGTTCCTTGTATTCGCACGCCTTTCTGGACCATAAGAATAGATACCGCCGCGAGAGACGACGATGCCTGGTAATCCACGAGCGTATGCGTTTGCCATGTCAGCTCTGGATGGCTGAGGATCGCCCCCGACTCTGCTTGAGAGAGGATGGGTGTGGAAGTTTGCCGCTGTGAGCAGTTAATGTCAGTGAGCGCCGTCGATTCATAACGATGGTACATCCTTACCCAAGATGACGTTGTTCATCTGGATCCCTGGACGGTTCAAATCTATTGACGCATTCGGTCCTGGTGTTCTTTGATTCATCGTCGCACCCTTCGGAGCCCGCGTAACCCATGCTCTGGTCACTCTGTTGGGCACCGGGAAGTCTGCATGGAAGTAAAAATCCGTGAACGTCTCGATACGAATAGCTACGTACCGACGTAGATGAAACCACCCTGTTCGCAGCAATGGGATGGGCTAGTGAAGGACTCGCTCCATGCACTTTGAAATGTGCCTTGGTTTTGCCTCGTCAAAGACTTCACGCCATTGATAAGCTCTGCAACAGAAGGACAGGGAGCCATGGCGAAGAATGCTACCATTTGCGTGCGTTTGTTGGGCCTATTTATCCGGTCCTCAAGTTTTAGTTTCCTGTATGACCCATGGCTGATGTTCCATTGGATATGTCAAGTGTGAAAGAGCAGGCGAGGAAGCGGACTCTAGCGAACGACATTCTTTGGAGCAGGACAGAAAAGGAAGATCATTTATTGAATAATGGGTCCGTATCGTCGATTTTGCATTAGCCTGAGGACGGTAGGATGCGATTTTCGTATATCAGATTGGAGACAGTGTTATCGACGAGGTACTGGCCTGAATTGTTTTTCCTCGGTGATTTCCAGGTCCTGTATCCACCTTCCTCGTTGTATAGGTCATTCATCCTGTCACCTCAGGATCCAACAGGAAATCATGGGACTGCTTTTCTCTATTTACTTTCGCACGTTCGATCTCCCTCCCAAAGCTCCTCTGCTGAAACTCCCATGTTTTGTTATCGCTTGGTCTGTCTATTTAAGGACGTCATTCTTGTCGTATTGGAGTTGCTAGCCATTGTACACACATCTTATTGACGCAAGTAGCAAACGGCTTTTTCATGCACTGTACACCAAGCACTCTTCTCGGTTTATCTTTAGAGCCTCGCAGTTGATCGTGTTGCAACCCTGAACGCGTTCGACGTCGCCTCTTACAAAACAAGGATACTCTCTTTGCTCCGCCCGAGTTAGCTATGTCATGTTCATTTAATCAAGCAATGTAGAATGATAGATAGAATGCTTCGGCGTTCCCTCATTGCCTTCGCTTCTCTTGTTACGCTAAGCAGTTTCCGCCGGTCAAGCCATACGGGCCAACCAATCTAAGTTCGTCATATAGTCTTCAACCGTGGTCCACGGGACGAGCTGTCCTTCAAAAGACAGATATCACATCCGAAATCTAGCAGTCGCCTAACTTGATGTCAGCAGGAGGTCCACCTTCAGATTCACATCATTTCTCCAGTCTAGCAGAGGATGCTGCTAGGCCCGTCACGGAAGAGATCACGATGGTGCCTTCCAGTTCATGGATGGGTTGGTTGGTCCGGAACGGGCTCTCAGACATGTGGTATCGCAGGGAAGATTATCAATGTTAGATAACAGTCTAACGGTCCTTGAGTAGAGTCTTGAGACTACTATCCAGCCACACTAGTCACCCAGATAGTAGCACCAGACATAGTGTGACGGATCAGACTTGTCGTAAGGAGTTGCGAATGTGAAACAAACTAAAATCCTGGACGCACATTTATGAGCGATATGTATTCGGTTTACGGCGATAGCTTTATCATCAGAGAAGTGATTTAGGGTCGCATACCTGGTAGAACGCTACAGGGTTGCCAGATGAACTTTCTCGGTGATTGTTCTGTCCTGACTCAGAGAAGGTGGTTTGTTGAAGGTATACAGAAAGATTCAAGTTCCAGAAGGATGACGGCAAGAATCTACCCACGTTTTTGGATTCGATTCATTGAAATGCCGGGTAAATATCAAAAGTGCGTGGAGGTGGCGGTAGATGGTAGAGAAGCCTTATGGTGACTGTGCGTCACGGCTTGACTTCTTACCACGACGTTCCTGCCAATCGGGCAGTGTTCATGTCTTCCGAATTTTCATTAATTGCCCTTCTCCCTATACTGCCGTTCGATGACAGACACGAGGAAAGATCTCGGACTAGAATGAACGACAACGCTCGTTCCTGGATGCACTTTCTCTTCCTCTTCCCGTCCTTCCGCTGACCGGTTCCCACAGCTTCGATTGAAATAGAATTATACAGCGCTGCATCGCTAGTGAATCTTTATGATTGTTTCGTGAATTTCAAGGATAGCCGGAGGAACAGGACAAGAATGCGTAAGTTACGCTCAATTTCGCTACTATCCCGTTACTGGCAATACGATATCAAAGGTCGGCTCTGTATGTATCTTAACTTGGTTATGCTCTCGCCTTGGCTAATCGTTGTACTGATCTTATTACTTTGCCGCTCTTATCGAACTTCGGAATATGGGGTCCCTCATCGAAGAACATGGCTGGCCGCCAACGACGGATATGGACGACCCTTCTGGTGATGAAGGTGATGTAATATATCTTCATTTGTTCATGGACACCCTATATCTCCAGACTTGTAATCCCATACGCGAGTCCTGCATTTTTATTTTCTTTTCGATTAGACTGCTGACTTGACTTTATTTGATAGTGGTGGATGGCCAGGATGCGTGGAAGGCAGACACGAATCGCTATGGTGGGCGTTATGAATGTATTCTTCGGAAGGCATTTGGGAGTCATAGGTTTGAGATGAATCATGCACATCATCAGGATCATATGATATGACACCTGATGAATGTTAACAGTCTGGGAACGGAAAAGACTCTTTTACAGGGCCTGTAATGGGCTTATCGCAACTAGACGGCCGGCCCGTAAGAAGATCAAGATATGAGGGCGCTTTTATCGGCAGTCCTATCTGCAACGTGGGACAACAGGTGCTGCTGAGACCTTATTGCACTTAACTCTGAATCGGTGCCGGTTCGTACCGTGGGTGAGATAATTTTTTGGCCAGGAAAATTCTCAGTCTAGTTGGCGATAGATATCCACGGGTCAGTTAAGGACTCCGACGCACGGACAAAGGTCTGTTCTAGGATCCGTCAGGATGTTCCCGAGATACATATAGCGGAACGGAAGCATTTCACTGATGGAAGGAGATTAACATGTTGTAGGTGACCAAATTATGCTTTCGTCATCATTGGTTCTGCCGAGAGGATTCGTACACCCAGCGTACACCTGCTATCGGGCGGCCCCAACCCCTGCTAAATAATTTCTTCCACCAGCACATTCTCGCTTCTACCGGTTTACAGATGAACCTTTTTCCGCATATAAAATGGCGTGCGGCTCTCGTTGTTTTCCAACCAACCCATAATGTCTCTCTTCCAACCCGCTAGAGATCCTCCAACCAAGCTTGGTGTCTATCGTGTCCTTTCCTCTCGCGCAGGGGTGAGAGTGTCGCCCCTCGTCTTCGGTGCTATGAGCGTCGGTGATAAATGGGAGGCCCTTGGTATGGGATCGATGAACAAGGAGTCTAGCTTGAAGCTCCTCGACGCGTATTATGATATGGGCGGAAATTTCATTGATACTGCGAACAACTAGTAAGCGACTGGCATTTCATACTGTTGCTATTCTAATTCATATGTTCTACAGCCAGGATGAGACATCGGAAGAATTCATTGGAGAATGGGCTGAGAAGAGAGGAATACGAGATCAGCTGGTCATTGCGACGAAGGTGCGTTTGAGACCGCTATTCTGCTTCATTCAAGAACTGACTATACCCATTGCACAGTATAGCATGAACTACAAGCGCACAGATAACACCGTTGCCCAGAAGATCAACTACGTAGGGAACAATGCCAAGTCTATGCACCTCAGCGTCGAAGCAAGTCTCAAAAAGCTCCGAACATCATACATCGACATTCTCTACCTTCATTGGTGGGATTACGAGACATCGATAGCGGAAGTCATGGACAGCCTGCACAATCTTGTCGCAGCACAGAAGGTTCTCTACCTCGGAGTCTCTGACACCCCCGCGTGGGTCGTCGCCCTAGCTAATCAGTATGCCATGGACCATGGCAAAACACCATTTGTCATCTATCAGGGTAAATGGAATATCCTGGATCGTTCATTCGAGCGGGAGATCATTCCCATGGCTAGGACGCTAGGTTTGGCACTCGCTCCGTGGTATGTTCTCGCGGAAGGGAGACTACGGACGGATGCAGAAGAGCAGCAGCGTCTGGAAACAGGAGAGAAGGGTCGCACGATATCCCTTGAGAATTGGGAGCGTACAGAGGTGGAGATCAAGGCATCCAAGGCGCTGGAGAAGGTGGCCGCCGAGGTTGGAGTCGGGTCTAACATCAGGGCGGGTGGGTTCCTACATTCAGATACACTTGCAGATTTCTGACAACTATGGCTGTAGTGGCGATCGCCTACGTGATGCAGAAAACGACTAACGTTTTCCCAATCATTGGCGGTCGGAAGGTGGAACATCTAAAGTCGAACCTAGAAGCGCTAGACATCACATTATCCAAGGAGCACATCGAGTACCTGGACGGAGCTGTACCTTTCGATCCTGGTTTCCCCACGACGATGATTGTGAGTATTTTATTACACGCTCCTTTACCGGTGGTTGGTCTGATAAAGGAT
Organism: Armillaria mellea; assembly: GCA_030407055.1. Lineage (NCBI taxonomy): Eukaryota > Fungi > Basidiomycota > Agaricomycetes > Agaricales > Physalacriaceae > Armillaria > Armillaria mellea. The sequence continues at coordinate 683,149 of JAUDZF010000013.1, forward strand.
GTAGGGTGACGGGTCGATGTACAACATCTTTCTTGCATCGACCGCGAAGATGGCGAAGCTACCGGCTCTGCATCCCATCACACCTTGAAAGATTTTGTTGCCGCATCCTTCTGTTTCTTCATGGTGGGATCAGTACTGGATTCGAAACTCGCAACCCTGAGCATGACATGCGGTTGAGTAGTATGTAAAATGTAATCAGTATGCGTTGAGGTCAATACAATCGTTTCAGTTCTAAGACTCCAATGATAACGCCAAAGTATTTAGGAAGAGCTAATTCCCGTTACTCTGTGAGATAACAACCGCCTCCGATTAGTACGGATGTGAGAATGGCATAGTGAGACAAGTCGTAATTGATCCGAGGAAGGATGCGTCACGATGGTCGGATCCCAAAGAGCGAGCTAAGCGCGCTTATTCAGGATCAGAAAGCACTGTTACGCAGGTCACGTGAACGTGACATCTCGCGTTTTATTACAGCGTGCGTGACACTTGACGAATATCATCCCGTCAAATGTGTGAACTATGTTCATCACAGCACCAGAAGATCCGACAAGCCCCGATATTTTTCCAGCGAAGATGATTGGCTGGAAAGTTTTGAGTCATACGACCGGGGGAAACGATGACAGCTAAATCCCGCAGAAATGCTGACTAAAAACAACACGTTAAGTAGTTTGACAATATGGGAAGGAAAGGGAGCGTGACTCACTAGGATCGACTCAGCAGGCTCGGTGTTGATACAAATCTTCGACTGTCTATTAGCTGTGCAACGGTATAAACGCTGGCGCATGCATGGTATCAAAAACACATCGCTTATCGATCCGCATACGACGAAAAAAGACATATCGCCCACGAACTGAGATTCCTACGCTCTTACTAGCGAGATTGTTTGGGCTTCCGTGACTCGGTCAGATGTGAGATGAAAGAGGGAGATACTACGCCTTCAACTGTCCAAGTCTCCACATTTTCCTGTCCTATTTTGGATTCTCGTCGGGGAAACACCCGAATTTGTCGAGATTACCCAACGGTATTGGTCTGATATTTACTGGGCAGCTCGGATCGATGACAGAGGTGCTGGAGATGTCATAGATTATCTGAACTACTAGAGGGTCGTGGAGCCTACACGGAGCTTAGTCAATGCGAATAGGCGAAGCGAACAGAAGCGAACACAGCATGCACCGTTGATTTCGCGGGGAGACACAGCTTTCGGATCTTCCGCCCATAGCTGTTTAGCAGTGATGCATCCAGCAATCATCGCAAACGGGGCCTCTATGCCCAGAAGGTAGGCGAGCGGAAGTCCGTCCGGTAATACGAGAAGGTGACCAGTTTGAAAAGCCGATGATTCGAACCTGCTACACCGCCATGTTCCATGCCAGGAGCTCAGAAAAGAAATCCATATACACTTTCTCCATCATGATGGTAACAGATATAATCTTTTCCATGGCAGGAAAACCAGTAAAACGCGTAACACGGAGATGTTTTACAATGCACCGACTATAATTAGTGCACAAAGCCTCTTCAGGGAGAGACATGCTACACTAAGCCGGCAGTGTGCGGTGAAAATCGAGGGCGGAGTGTGTAGAAATCAGTGATGATGATGGTAAGAAGCCAAGCCGGGCCGAACACCCGGCATAGACTTAATTCAGACGCGAGCCCGATCGCAGCAACTCTCCCTTTCCTTCTCCCCTCGTTCTCAGTGTTTCTCTCTCTCTCTCTCGAACAGCAGCCAAAGCGCTGTATTTGTGCAGATAGCCTCTCAGAGTCGAGATACCTTCAATCTGAAGGGTGCCTACCCCGGACATTGTGACACCTCCCCCACTCCGCTCGGACGTACCCACTGGCATCTGCAAGCCATCGATATCTTAGTACAATCGCTTACAGTCGCTCACAAGCTCCAAAGTAAGTGACTGTTCCATGTCATGATGATACTAGAATCTGACTATCACAGTTAATGTCTTCCTCTTGCGAGCAATGCAGCTACAACGGACAAGACCACCTTCCCCTCTCATTTGAGGCTGCCGATCTGTCAGCACCACGGATGGATGAATTGTTGAAGTCAAACGTCCCTCCTCTTCCAGCTGAACAGGTTCAACTTGATAGTGCTATAGGCAAAGGCGTCGGATATTTGGCTGGACTGCAGGAACGCATAGCCCGAGCACGTGCTTCGCTTGAATTGCTTTTGGATGAGGAAAGGCATGTCGAACGCACGATTGAGTCATACAGGGCAATCGTACGCCCTATCCTTAGGGTTCCGGAAGATGCCGTACGCGAAGTCTTCTTGACGTGTTGGGCCACGGACTTGAAGGAAGAGGGAATGGATACATTGAGTGGGCAGTTTGCACCACTGATTCTTTCTCAGGTCTGCAGGGATTGGAGGAGGATCGCTCTGTCGACATCTCGGCTTTGGTCATCCATCACGTTGGATTTTGACTTGTATGACAACGAACTGCCATGCCAGTATCTCTTGCAAAGTTATCTTCTACGGTCTGGGATGCACGATATCACCCTCTCCATATACAGCACAACGGACATTTGGGACAGTCACCTCATTCCTGTTCTTCTCTTGAGCGCACCACGGTGGACCAATCTTTCAATATCCATTCCCTATAAGTCTCTACACGCCTTCTCTGCCTTCAGAGGATCCCTTCATCGCTTAAAGCGTCTTTCTATCGAGTTCATCGACGACGATATTCCTGACTTACCCGATGGGTTGGCGAAGCCTATATTCGATGCATTTGAGTATGCCCCGCTGCTTCGCAGCGTATCCATAGAAGGAGTGCCCGCGTCCACCAAAGTGATAAGCTTACCATGGTCTCAGCTTACCGAGTATTTTGGATGCGATTGGACGACAAGCTATATCGATGTTTTGAAGCGTGCGCCGGCGATGGAGAGGATTTCCGTAGAATGTGACGAGGACTCGGAGTTCGATGGGGCGGTCTCCCCTTCATCTCACCAGCGTCTTCGCATCCTTTTTGTGAGAGAAGTTGAAATGGGTATTGATGCAGATATCGTTCCAGGAGGTATTATCCATTTCCTCTCACAGATGGAGTTTCCTGCTCTGAAGGTCCTGACCATGGTATACCTGCATCCATTCGTCCGATTTCCAGCTTCTCTACGCGGCTCGACAGCTCACAGCTTGGATAACCTCACTATCCACACATCGTTCACCATGTCTCCCGATGCGCAAGCCGATTTACTCGCTCTTCTTAAAACAACATCATCGCTTTCCGCGTTTCGACTAACCTACCACCCCGTACCTACCCTCTTTGAGATCGATGGGATATTTCTCGGGCTTAACGCAAATACCAACCCGAATATCCTTCCCAAACTCAAGAGACTGGGGTTTCGGCTCCCAGATGAGGTGATGAATGTGTCGGCCACTTTTGTTGACATGGTGGAGTCTCGCAGGCCTGGACAGGCTGCATCTACACGTACATTACTACAGACACTTTGTCTGTGTGCACCGGCCATCATAACTCCGGTTGATCCTGACGTGGACGCGCGTTGGAGGGATTTGTGTGACGAAGGGTTTATCCTGCGCAGGGTGCGGCAATAACGGTTGTACAATTTGAAGGCATCTGTAGTGAAAGAAAGAGCGTAATTGTAGTATAGAATTGAAAGTATGCACCGAGAATCAGTAAAAGAAATCCAGGACTAATATTTATGACCCTAGATGATCGCTTTTAGTATCGCCCTCATAGTAACGCCTAGTTATACTAAATAGTCATCAAATAGACTTGTCTGAACTTGAGTACGGGCAGAACGCAGCTGAGATGAAGATCCTTGTGCCACCCACAGTCGCCAGTCCTCTGGATTTGTCTTCCTCAAGGAAATTCTAGCAACAAACACTGCTGCTGTGGGTAGTGCGTAATTGGGCCCAGAAGACGCATCCTAAAAACGCGCCCGTTTTCTGAAAAGTTTTTGATGCCAAAAGACCGTCATGTAAATACTTGTCCAAGTACAGTACATACTTCCAGACGTTTTTCTTTTGGTATGAGTGGAAGGGAGAGTTGACTGTCGTCACAAGAAAATGATAGAGGCAACCATGGCTGAGAGATTGGACGAATATCCCGTTGATATATTCACCGTATGCCATGACATAGGACCTAAACAACGTCCGTTAGTATGTGAAATGGAAAGCCTCTTGGAATTTTTTTGCTTCTTAGATGGAGATAGACTAATATACATCTTAGAAGAAAGGAAGACGTTGGACTTGGCCCCCGTTCCGTAGGTAGGGGTAAAGCAAGAGTTGGCAGTTTTTAGCAAAAACTGGGTTGGCATATTGCTCCGAGTTAACGTACAAAATAGAAGCCAAGAGTCTACCAGTGAGCGCCGAGGAGTCCTTAGGAGTCAACAGTGCTAAGATGGATCAGAGTACGGCAGAGATCACATTTCATAGAAGCACTTAGAGGATGTAAAGTACTAGATTATAGTTCTTTCTGCTCAGCAGGCCGCGGCGCAGAAGTGGAAATTATCCAGTAGCGGCGGACGCCGGGTCCCCGATTCTTTCCTTTTCTTGGATTCATTTTCAAAAAATAACTAAATAAGTCGCTACCTTGCACGATATAGGATTTTCTCACTTAACGGAGTTCAGACATGCTTGAAAAAATCAAAACTGTATATTGTAGACATGCATGAATCTGATCCACTGGTTGGTTGCAGGGAAAAAGTTCGCTCGGTGGCAGCACAGCTGCCACCAGCTCACATTTCCCCCCGCAACCTCAGGCAGCTACGAGGTAAGTAATAGTGGGACTCAGGGACTCAGGGGAAGCACAATTTATCAATAAAAGATTGTCGGGCCAAATTATTATAAGCTACAGCATCGTCAACGGGTGGAGGTTGTTTCCCTTGTGAGCACCAAGCGGTAATAATGGATTTGAAAGTTGAATCCTCATACCAGAAAGTCTGGCACTCAGAGTGAGAAGGGTTTTGTGAGGAGTCGTCGGTCCCGGTCAGTCCTGGTACAGAAAAGACGTCGAGCTCGGTTTTGATGAGTTAGCAATGAGAATGATACAGACCAATAGGGAGAAGTCGGAAAGACAGCCACAATGGCAATCAGCCGGCATAGCAGCCGAAGCGTGCCGGATGCTCGCCAATCACTACAGATTTGTAAGCTAACCCGGAGTATAGCCCCTGTCCAGACAGTTTGGCACTACTCACGACCAGTTACGTTTTTCTATAACCCTCTGTCGTTTCCTCATCCTTCGGAAAGAATCGGGGATTGCCGGTAATGCCGGTGTCAGATTTCAGAGCCCGCACTCGGATCGGCCTGTCCGGCTCTAATGCTTCATCTTTGCGACCACCATCACTGCGGCGAGTTGATGCCTGTCATTCTCTTCTATAGCTTCTCACTGGAGCCCTTGCACAGGAATCATGCAGTACTCATCGGACAACAAGAAAACCTCATTTATCTTGGTGGATAGCGGTGTTGAGCTACATGATTGATTGAACCGATAGGGAAGGTGACTTCGGTGTCCTGTGAGTAATGTTCTCGTTTCGGCGCATTTTCAATCTCATTATTCGGGCACAGCTAGCCGCCCAGTGCCGTTAAAATATTCATCCTCATCTCATGTGACTCGATGTGAGGGGAGCTTCACCTACCAAGACCAAGACCAAGGAATGGGATAAGGTGCCATCGAGTCAAGTAGTCGACATGAGAACCAAGGTCGGTACAGTTTGTGCGAACCTGTGCTAATATCTGACAGATATTCTAGTGAGAGACGAACCGTCCGGTGGTTATCTTTGCTATACAATATTGATGGAGAAGGAGAGGACTCATTGGAAGGAAGGGGAGACGTTGGTGGAAAGAACTCGCAGGTATGGAGATTTATAGGCTATGTAACAAAGTCAGCACTCATATACCTGTCCGGAACAGCAATGTCGTATCTCGTCGTACATTTCCCCGACAACTAGTTTCTTTCTTCGACCGAAGTCCCCTCTACCACCAACGCGGTATCATCCATTGAAACGACGTCATCTGCCCGTGTCTCCCTAGCAAGCACTGGCCCTGCCACATCACTCAACAGTGCCTTCTTTTTGGCTTCGTTCTCCTTCTCGTCGCTGGGTGTACCAAGCAGCCCATCACGGTCATCCCTCGCCGATCCCCAGCGCGGCGCCCTAGCTCTGAGTTGTCGAATCTTCAGTGCCAAAAACGCAAGGACGATAAACATGGTGATATCCAAACATGCTGCTATGGTAGGAAGTTCACGTTCGGGACGACTCAGTGCCGTTGGTGGATGATGGCTATTTCTCCTGTCAGCAACGAAAGTGGTCGTGACAGCCGTAGCGACTGCAGTCACAGAGGCTATGCTGTGGGGAGATACTGTATTCATGCCGCTGGTGCACAGAGTGAGTGGTCGGTATTTTTATGAAGTATTCGAGTGCTAATGGTGGTTGTTTTGTAGTCTGCTCGATCTGGCGCTTTGAGATGCCCATTTGTACAGTGTATCTGATGGTGCCTTCTGAGTGGGAAAGCGTTACGTGGAACTAGTCTTGATACGATTCAGTCTTTCGTTTCGGGACATTCAGTCCGTGTCCTCCACGTCGCCTTTCTATCCCGGCACCCGTCCCGTCGCCCATCAAAATCTGTTGGGTTAGGCACCTGTCCCACTTAACTCTATAAATCACCGGCAGGGGGTTGGATCTTTTCCACATTGACTCGAATGAGGAGGGTTAGTCTCATTGGCATCGGATAGAGCCTTACCCTCGTTCTCCCCTACTCTCGACTTCGTAATTCCGCCCGCTTTTGAGACGTTCTCAGAGGCATACCGCTTGCGACGCATGTTCCAAGTATCAGGCCTTTTCAACACCTTGCACATCCCCTCTTCAGTGTCGAGCAACAGATCACCTTTCTGCTTTCCGTCTCTAGTGCCGCCGCCTTCATGTCTTTCTCCAACTGCTTCGTCAGCATCCTATTTTTGTTCTTTCGTCCCGATCTTCAAAATTGTCGCAACGCTAGTTCCAATCAGCCGACCAAGGGCTGTACTGCGGAACCGCATTCGAAGAATTTTTGGCTTACGGCCGCTGCTTCTATTACTTGTGGGTCAAGAAGAGAGCTACGCAAAACATTTCTATACGTTCGTGTTGCCCTGCATGAAGCCGAGGTTTGATTGTTGTCGATTTGGGAAACCAGCTTTCTCTGTGATGTAGGCTGTTTACAATGGCAGGCGAAGCCCTTGCATCAGATACTGTGTAAGCAAATAGCCGTCTTTCATTCTTAATAAGCTAACAACTTTCTACAGGTGAGGAAAGATCTTCAGCGCAGTATTCCGATCGAGCCTAGTATTCTATCAAGCTTGGTTCTAACCGTATTCATGACTGGGACGATGCTGTTACTGCGAGCCTGAGTTGTCGATTCTCAAGAACGGCCCTCATACTTACTCGCTAGGATAGAATTGATGTGTAACTTCACGACGATTCACGAGGGTCTTCAGCGACCGGAGCACAGTTGGATTTATAACCCTAACCCTATCTTTCGTAGGGTAACAAGGCGTCGCTCCCGACGTCGAAGGCCACTGCTCTATCATGCGCTTCCACCTATACACAACATCACATCAATGTCGGCTATTCCAGAGGTAGTCATTCATCTTTATCTACCGAGCGTAGCTGATACATAATCGTAGTGCATATAGTCCAGTCTGCAGTCACATCAAATAAATATTCCGACAGCGAATTAGGAGCGACCTGCGCATCCTACACAATGAGTAGTTCCCAGTTGTCGCCTTCTATGGCGCGGAGTCCCATGAACCTTGTCTTGCCTCTCAAAAAGGCCAATCTGGGTTGGTGAACAACCTCCCGCTCTACCCTGCCCGACATGCTTCGACTTGTTAGATATACGCCCTTCTCATTTTCACCGAACGACGACACCGACGCGGACGGTATGGGGTCATGTATGCGTAGAGCGTGCCATAGTGTCTCAACGACGTCAGCGACCGTGACCCACTCGCAATCGCCCGACCTTTGAATGACTATTGGCCATGGCAGCTTTTGGTGGACTATAGCCAGTGACGGAATAGGTGGCTTGGTCGCTGCCTCATTTACGCAGCCCTCGTGACCAAGCACGCGTATGCTCGACAGACTGCGAGCAAAGTCGAGCTTCATCATCATCTCTCCACGGCGTGGCTGTAACAGTGGATGTACAACTATCGGGTTACTGCTCTCTATCTGGGACGGGAGCGGGATGCGGCTCTGGCACGGTTTACCAGGTGCATGCAGCGAGGACGACGTGATGTATTCCCGTACATATTCCGTATATGACGCGTCGGGACTGGATACATAGCGGCGGCAAACAGGGACCATCGTGGTCACCTGCACTTCGCTATAGATGGGAACGACGAGAGACGCCCTCGACGGGGTGTACAATGCCGTCGATGGCGGGTGTAGTTCTGCCAGCTCTCTATCCCGCCGCGTTGTCATTGTTGTCACGTTTTCTTGTCGGACATGCATCCTCTTCGTGGCTCCGCTGTTAGTCGTGGAACAAATAGCAGAAGAAAAAGCGTACAGATGTATAGAGAGGCTTTGCTTTGCTCCAATGGGTGCGAACGTCAGAGGAGGGTGGTGTGGAACGGTCAGAGCAGGCGATGATGGTGGTTTGAGAGAGAGATGTGGGGACCTGGGAAAGGATGGGGCTGCTTTATATATAGTATGTCCCCCCTCCAGATACTGAACGTAAACCTAACCTTACTTTTCTTAGGGTTAAGGCCGTTCCGTGTACATCAAATTCGGCAAGTGTAAATCTTGTCATGGTACCTTTCGGGATGCAATTTAGAGTCACCCTTGCCTTGTACTCTCACCCTCTTGGCCTTTCATCGCCTTCCTGTGCTCTCTTCCGAATGGAATTCCACTCGGCCACGAGAAAAGCTCTTTCGTGCTAGACTGTCAACGTGATGTGGCACATGTTTTAGTACTGGGGAGCCTGCCCCACTGTTTCAAGATGTCTTAACATTGGACGACCGGCCTTTGTGAGAAGTTCAAAAGGAGTGGATTTACCCCTAACCATCCTCTCTTCCGTCAAATCATCATCTACAAACACCATTCGTTTGAATGCCAAGGTAAACGCTCTCTGCTCACACAGTATTTCTCATATCTTATCTTCATTGTAGATGTTACTCTCCGCCTATTGTCCGCGATGCAACTACAATCGACCACATCTTTCGCCCAACTATAACATCCTGACACCCTTGCGATTGTATGAACTAATAAATTCAAATGATCCGCCATTTCGAGCTGAACGTATTCACCTGGAGAACGCAATCAGTCACAGCTACGGCGTATTTGCCAAGCTGCAAGACCAGATAGCTGAGGGGCGGGGCGGTTCTGGACGGTCTTTTGGAAGAGGAGGTGCACATTCAAGACACGATTGACTCATGCAAGACAATACTCCACCCTGTTCGTGACCTTCCAGAGGACATCATTCGCGAATTCTTCGTAGCATCCTTAGACGCCGATGAGGAGCAAAAAGATTCGTTGAATGGAAAATTTGCGCCTTTGGTTCTTTCGCAGGTTTGTAGGGAGTGGAGAACTATTGCATTGTCTACCTGTCGACTCTGGTCATCCTTTAGGCTGGATTTTGACCTGTATCGCAACGACATGGGGTGTCTCTATCTCCTTCAGACGTATCTTCTACGATCTGAGATGCACGATATCACTCTTTCCTTACACAGAACAGCCAACCTTTCAATGAGCCATCTCATACCAATCCTTATTTTGAGTGCCCCTCGTTGGACCGATTTGTCTCTGTCCGTTACCCAGAACTCCATAGACACTTTCTCCGCTGCGAGAGGAACCTTCCACCGCTTGAGTCGTCTTTCGCTAGAGGTCATCGGCCCAGTTCGCAGGGCACGCGCGAATATGGCCAGGTGCACATTCAACGCCTTCGGGTACGCCCCGCTGCTTCGTAGCTTCACCCTACAGTGCATGCGCGCGGCTGTTCAAGAGATAAGCTTACCGTGGTCTCAGCTCAAAGAATATACTGGAGACGATCGAATGAGCTCCTATATCGCTATATTCAAGCGTACGCCGGATATGGAACGTGCCTCGTTGCAATGCGACGGTGAATCGGAGTATGATCACGAAGATCATCCGTCGCTGTCCCATCAGGGCCTTCGTATCCTTCATTTGCACGAAGCCGAAGACCCCACAAGTTCACGCATCCTTTCAGAAGGAGGGATAGTTCGTCTTCTTTCATATATAGAGTTTCCGGCTTTGGAATCTCTGAGTATGTCGTATCTGCATACTTCCATTCGGGTTCCTCGTACCTTACGGGGATCGATGGCAAACAGTTTGAGGTCTCTCTCCATTGATGCGCCGTTCGTCATCCATGCTTCAGCGCAGGCTAATCTGCTCAGTCTTCTTCAAACGACACTATCCCTTTCCAGCCTGTCGATGTCCTGTCGTTTTGCATCTGAAGGAGCCGAGAATGATGGAATGTTTCTCGGACTCAATGCCAATATCCACCCCGACGTTCTTCCCAATCTGTCGGCGCTGACGTTCCGATTCATAAATCTGCAGGTCAGTCTGTCGCCATTATTCATGGATATGGCCCAATCTCGGAGGCACGCCGCACATTCACGGGTAGCATTGCGGACACTTCATTTGGACACACCTTTTGTCGTTTTGCTGGGTGATACTGATGTGGTCGCATTGAAGGGGATGTGCGATGAAGGTTTCGTAACATTCGGCGAGCATCAATAGCTGATCCTCCTTCGAGCTTTACAGTATCAAAGTAGTGCCCCTTGTATTCTATACTATCACGGTGTGTTATTCAAATTAAATTATCACAGTTGGAAGGGTACAGATCTTCAAGGGATGACAAACGGGCTCGAAGGCAATGACGGAGAAGTATGAGAAGAACTTGGCAAATGCACAGTAGCGTTTTTCTCGAACGGAATGTCATAGAGTGCGAGTCAATGGATGAGGATGAAGAGCAAGGTATCATTACAATCATGTGTCTATTATGCACAAATGGTAAAAGGACTGGATCGCAATACGAGAATGGCCGCTGGAAAGATAGCGATAGCAGACCCAGAAATGAGTGCGAGATCGGAAACCACTGGTAACTCATTCAGCCTAGGGAGACGGACCAGTGTGGATTGCTCCCTACATCGCATGCGATCGAGCGTAAATATTTAACGAGTGATCATCAGGTGACACACGTGTTATGCAGAGAAGGTTGACAAAGGTCTGCAGAAATTGAAATTTAAGCCCGCCTAGCTCAATCGGATAGAGCGTCAGACTCTTACAATGCCAGGCGGTGGAGTGCGTAATCTGAAGGCTGGGGGTTCGACCCCCCCGGGCTATATCTCTGTCGTACAAAAAGTATTATTTTCTTCGCTTTTTATGTACAAATTGCAATGTTCTTCAGCGTCGAATTTCCGGGAAGGGTAGCGCTCGCCGCTAAGTGCACAAGACCTTCTTTTGGTCAATAATCGATAGTTGGAAGAAAGGCAGATCATCGCAAATGACAATCAAGCACACATTACATTGTTTTTTCGTACTTGACAGGAACATATCGTCGAGCACATTGTGATACGAATTGCCAGAAAATATAATCTTTTTACGGTTCCTCCGCCATAGACGTTCAGCACAACTATTTGAAGTAACATCACATTTCAAAGTCAAAAACAGTGGCGCACTGCAAAGTAAATATGACAGGCGATTTCTAGTATCTGGGTGTTTCACAAATAAAATACCGTCATTCCATGCCATATATAACTAAACCTCCGTTGCTTAGCTCTGTCCACCGGTCAACCAGTGCATCAGCTGGTGAGGGCATAACAAATGGCACGGATAAACGAAGAGTCTCTAATCCGGTTCTCCTAGACTCAGCCAAATCGACGAAAATATTCGACAGATCCGGAACCTCGCTTAAAAAGCGGAAAGTTAACCACCTAAGACCAGGAACAACACCAGGATTCATATTGATGTTAAGTCCAAGGAGAATCACGTTCTCTTCCGGCGACATGGAGATGGAGATGGATAGATCGGTGAGCAAAGGCGTCGTCCTGAGGAGACTGAGTAAATCACTCTGGGCCTCAGCGGGAATAGCGCATGGTGCATCGATGGAGAGTATCCTCAAGTTTCCAGCGCAAGGAGAACTAGGGATCCGAATCTGCTGGTGTTTGTAAACCATACTCAGGGACTCTAGAGCAGGACATTCGATATGCGAAAGGAGAAGGATGATACCGCCTTCTGATTGAACACCCGTATCAACAGGTTGTTCCTCCTCATGAACGTGAAGACGACGAAGCGCGTGATGGCAAAACGGAGGAGGGAGCGGCCGATCAAAGACTGAGTCATCTTCGCAATACAAAGATGCGCTCTCCAAATCAGGCGTCAGCTTGAACATCTCGATATACGAGCTTGTCCAATCCGTTCCAGTATATTCAATGATCTGCGACCATGGTAGGCTTATCTGATGAACAGCGTTGAATACACTCTCATGGGAGAAGCTACGGAGTAGCGGAGCATACTCGAAGGCGTCGAATGTGGGCTCTAGGACCTGCGGGCCAGGTGAGCTCGGTGGATCATCTGTAAACTCCACACAGAGACGATTCAAGCGATACAGTGTTCCTCTGACAGCAGAGAAGTCGTGTAGTGATAGGAATGGAATGAAGAGGCGGACATCCACCCATCGTGGGGCGCTGGAAAGGAGGACGGGGATGACATGGTAATTTAAGAGCGGCTCTGTACTGTGTAAGGATAGAATGATATCCTGTGTCCCAGATCGCAGCAGGTATATCTGGAGCAGATGCAGACACGCCTTTGCATCACGGTATTGGTCAAAATGCAGTGAAACGGACGACCAGAGCTGGGACGTTGATACCGCAACGCTTCTCCAGTTCCTGTAGACCTTCGAAAGCACCAACGGCGGAGATTTCCCATCCAACGAGTCCTTTATCTCTCCCTCATCAGTGTCCAAACACGTCAAGAAAATCTCCCGAACAATATCCTCTGGAACGCTACGAATCGGACGTATGATTTTCTTGCAAGATTCAACCAGACGTTCAACGCGCTTCTCTTCATCCAACAATTCTTCGAGCATGGCACGTGTTCGAGTGATTCGTTCCTTTAGACCGGACAAAAAAACATGGCCATCGCCGATAACGCCCTCTAGGTGAACATGCTCCGCTTGCAAAGGTGGATTATTTGATTTCAGCAATTCATCAAATCGTGACTCTGTCAGGTCAGGGCCGGGGAATGAAGGTGATTCGCCTTGTTGCCTGGAGCCGCATGTTAGGCACTGAACGGAGACTGCCATCTACAGCTATGATAAGAGACGGGAAACAGGGCCATTTCAAAGGTTCACCTTTTTTAGTGACGGTTGGCGGGGGCGCCAAATTAGAATGGCGTACCGAAGGACGGTGCAACAGAATTTGTTGATGATCGAAGAGAGCGAAAGGAAAAACAAGACTGCTCCCACGCCATCAACGCGATTTCCGGGCCGGTATTTCTTGCCTTCACTCGACCTCAACTTTCATGCACCCTCCAACGTCCAAGGATCTTCTGACTTCCTCCCAAGCTATTTCAGGAAATGAAGTCTGACGACATGAAGACTTGTTCTGCATGGCCAAGTGCACCGAGATAATGCATGATAACGATGTGTTACGAATTTGTAGAGAAAGGTTTATAAATAGCTGACTTCTTCGGTACACACAAGAAAGTACATGCTCGTCAGCAGCTCTGCAGTTCAGCCCTCTACCCTCTCCCACTGCTGCGGTTTATTCTCCGAAATCAATCTGACAGACCAAGCTAGCTCTTCAGGTTCAAGTTCTGTGGATTTCGCAGGACATGCTATGGACGTCGTCGAGGTGTACGACTAAAGCTGTACTGGAACGTAACAATGAGGCTGCTTACCGTCATCCCACGTATATTCGCCATATACTGTATTTTGCGGTAGCCATGCTATGGTTGGTCATTAATGCATATTAACGTCGGGAAAGAGGTATTTTTCATTCGCAGGTCAGTTGTTGCCGTAACGGAATCCTGTCATTGATCTGTCTATCATTTATTTGAAGTGGCGAAATCGGCGAACATAGGTCTGAGCGGCAATTCACCCACGAAGGCAAACCTCGGACTGGACTGACGGTTATTCATGATACATCCCGATGGATTACAATATCGTTCACCGCAACTAATAGCCTACAGTCAGGTCAAGGTCTGTATGAATGCATATCTGTCAATTATTTTCCATCTTACACTGATAATGTGACGTCTTTATCTTTCCAGACACAAAAATGGTTAGCTTGCCTCTCCTCAGTCTACGCCGATGGAGTCTCATCTTCAGGAATCTTCGTAGTTGTACATCAAACAATAATTTTTCTGCCATTCTCTAACGATGAAGCGCGTGGTTCTGAAGGGTATATTTTTTCTTTCTCAGTAACGTTACCATGGACTCACAACGTCTGTCTCCAAGTTGCCAACCTTGCCGAAGCTTCTCATGTACCGTACGCCAGAAAGTTGGCCAACAAGACTGTATCTGCCTTTGAACTTCTTCCGCTTCGACGATTTTTTTAGGAAACCTAGTGAGGCATAGGTAACAATATCACGTATTCCTTGGTCTGATCGTGTGGCTCACATCTCCATTCGCAGGTGGCCACCGCATATTCTATCTCTCCGTGGTTTAAATGTCCCCACATTTATCTAGGAAGGTGGTACGGAGTTTTGACTTTGAGTATCAAAACTCTACCGTAGCGACGTAGACTGTATCAAAAATCTCAGGCGTCTATTGTGCTGATGGCTTCCTGGTGGCTGTGATACTTGATGGCTCCGGCCCGATTCAGCGTCTATCTTCTTTGCTTCCGACTACGAAGAAAACGTACTCCTACAGCACAACTGCGGCTTTTGCTACTACTCTAAGCAGCATTCTTGGGAGGTTGTAATATTCTGTCAGTTTCTCCTTTCGCTACCATCAAGCGGACTCAAAATGGATGAAGGTGAATGGTGGCAACGTTATATGCATCTCGCTCACTATCGGTCTGACTGGGTAAGCATGTAAAACATGAACAGATTTAAAAGTAGTAACATTCTTCAGATAACACAGAACCCTCTCAAGGATAAAACCTTTCGCAAAGTTACCCTCTCCACATTTACAGAGACCGGCCACGCAGAATCTTCTATTCTAGTTCCAAATCAACGGTCCTACACCAGTAGAAATCCCGTTATATCCTCATTTTTCGCCAACACGTGCTGCCTTGACCTCAGTGTTACTAAACTCCTAGCGATGCTCAATTTCACACTTGGAACATCATACAATCTAGACAACGTTTCCTTATCATCTCTCCTTACCGACTGCATCACCAAGTATGACGACTTTGGCACTTGCTATGGTCATCTCCGCTCAGTTTGGTTCAATGACTTGACCGGCATTGCAGACGAGCTACGCACTCGTGAAGCGCTGGACCGGGACATGCGAAAAGATGTACTTGTGGGTCAACGAATTGTAAACCGCCGTGTACCTCCTCGGCGCATCTGGGATCTATACAGCAACCGGGTGGTGCCATGGTGGGTTGTGCGTCGATACCCACTTGGAATATCACATGCTTGGATGGAAGACGGGGATCGAGTGGATGTGCTAACACCTATCAACGGACGTGAATGGCCCGTGCCAATCCCGAAGGACGCCAACCTTGACCTTATCCGTATCGAGATGCTGAACCTGGGTGCAGAGTATGCATGGCTAGACGTTCTCTGTTTGAGACAAGTGGGTGGGCAGGTAGAGCATCTACGCCCGGAGGAGTGGAAGGTTGATGTACCCACCATTGGCTACGTTTACCGATGGACCGATCATGTAGTGACCTACTTTAGTGGTCTGGGGCGGCCTTTGAGTTTAAAGGCGAACGACTTTGAGAGCGATCGGTATTGGTTCAGACGCGCATGGACACTGCAGGAGTTCAGCCGTCGACCGATCAACAAGGATCCACTGATCATTGGCGGTGATACTGGTGACGACGAGATCATGGAAGAGAATGTACGAAGGTCTTTTCAGATGGACCTCTCGTCGTTGCCTGAGGTGTGGGGTGAACCAACGCGGAACATAATCGGGAACTTGCGCATGCTATCAGCAATGCAGAAGCGAGTGTCGACGAATCCCGTGGATAGAATTGCGGCGTTGACATACCTTCTGGACCCAGCACAGGTACCGGCGTACTACGAGGCTCAGTCCGAAGAAGATGCGTGGTCAGCGCTGGTGGATGTAATGTATCCGTTACATCGGGCGCAATTATTTTTCCAATGTCCTCAACCCGGGAACGGACAAAAATATTGGCGACCGTCATGGAGGCAGACCATGACTGAGGATCTTCCTTTGTTCAGTAGGAGCTGGGGGAATAGTGTTTACCGGACAGAGGAAACAGATGCCGACTGGTGTGATTTTGAAGCCTGTATTGTATCGGGTCATGTGAAGGAACTGGCTGAACCACAGGAAAGACACCGGCAGGGAAGGTTATTCGTCGAAGACAACGCTGGAGGAAGGCATACGTTCAAAATCGTCGCTGATCACCAATACTCAATACCGGACGACAACTACACACTGCTAGGCAGTGATCTCGGACTGAGTCTTGCATTTATGGACCAAGGGCAATATTGGGTAGTCGGGAAAACGCTTCCGGGGCAGATGTTCAAGGTGTCAGTGTTCCGGATATTCGGCGTCGCGGAGATGAAGAGGCTTGACGATGTAGTTGCTACGAGTGTTAGACTCTTTCTTGCTTGAGACGGGCATACTTTTGTGATAAACCTTTTTAGTACAGCTTCAGATTGCACCCGTTTAACGAATACCGATAGAGTGACCTTATTGATTTATAAATTATGATGTATTTTGCGTATTATTGACAGCACAGAATCCTGGTAAGTCCGACTGTGGCGGAGCCGTAGGTTTTCTGTGAAGATTTTGTATCTGGGTTGTAAATATTCCATGAACTGGAGAATCTGCGTGTTTCATGATTATTCTTTGTTCAATCTTAATATGCCTTCTCTCTGGGCGCGAATGCTATCCTCATATTCCCACCTGCCACTTCCTCTACTAGTCTCTAGATCTCCTGCCGTGGCTTAATTTTGTATCCTTCTTTGTTCGCGCTACAGAACTATATATGTATTAACTTCTATGATAGTATTAGGACACATCCTAATCTCTACCGCTGCGCTTCGACTGGGCCACAGCTGAGTCATTTCCTGGGTCGTCCAATCGAGCGGTCCATCGGTTATCCTATAATCAATGCTGCGAATATGCGTCTAAACGTCTCGTAGTCAGGGAGCCGATCGAAATCGAGCGAACGGCTGTCATCGAGCAAGTTATCGAATTCAACTGGAAAGTCTGAAGACAAATCGTTCCCTGCACAGCAAAATTTCATGGGCTGGACGATCTCTTGTGAGCGGATGCCGAGCTCTAAGCGTGGACTGGGTTTCCAAGGCAAGTGACCGTAGAGTAGGAAGAGGGCGGACCATGGGAAATCGGCTTGAAGATTCCAAAGTCGATGTTTTGATTGTCGAATCATCAAATCTGCAGAGAAGGTTTTCAAGCTTAATGCCGTGATGACCACTTTACCCACTACTTGATCCCCAATTCGGATGGAAGTCTTCAACATCGGGGTCATGCTTCTTCTGATCTGCGTGCTCGGTCCCAGAATCTCCATCACGATGTACCCGAAATGTTCCAACTATCCGAGTGCATACACAACGAGATTGACGGCTTAGTTGGAGGATACGTGTCTCGTGTTAGAGTACAGGTCACTTTACTCTCGTCGAACTACGGATATCTTGAGAGCTACAGTTTTCCGGATTCTATTCGGTCAACCTTGAACATGTTGCCCCATTGTTCAGGTTGGACGTCAAGCGAAATGCTCACACAAGCACCCTGACCCGGAGACGTTATACCGCGGGGGGCACACCGGTAAGTCAATATCATAGTGCCAAGTGGAAAAAGGTGGCTTGTAAAAATATTCAATGTGAGAGAATAAGAGGTGATTCGTGAATCTTTCCCGAAACGACATGGTGGGTGAGGATTCGTGAAAACAGGAGTTCCAATCACTCTCAATATATTCGGTGGTTTTGAGGGAGAGTCCGTAGGGGTGTGATGGTCGAAAGCGACTGGTACGGAAAGAATGATGATTCCCACGCCACTGATGCGATATTCCGGACCGGTTTTTTATGGCCCTAGCCATTTACTAACGACATCCCAGGATAGATCCTGTTCATCTTAAGTTCTATGTCGTTGTGAATGCTACAATTGTTTTTTGCTCAGAGCAGGACGCCTTCCCCTCCTGTCTCAGTATGTCATGATTTTGTCTCATTCTCATATCTTGAGAATCTCTAACACGGTGCTTCTTATTGAATAGGTAGTATCTGGTTTTGACGCCGACAGGTCCTACTCCAGGGTGTCTCCTGCAAATAGATTTTCGCGAAGAAAATCGGATTATCTTGGTGGCCGTACAGATTTCCCCCTGCGACTCGTGGAATCTGCATACACAGAAGGGGACCAGACTATGGGGCCATCAAAGTCCAATCTTGGCAGGTTCATGCCAAGTCCCCGTCCCACATCAAGCCGGGAACCGACCTTTCCCGCCCGAACGATATCACTATCAGCCCGTCATCTACGGGACGCTGATCAGCAGAAGAACTACAACACTTGATGATTAATTAACGAGTTTTTCTTCCCCTTTATTACCGTTCAAGCGCTGAAACCTGCTAGCCGTATGGGCTTGGCCTCTTCTGCGCGCCCGTGTTGCTGCGATGAGATGTGAATTTCCCTACCAGAACACGGAAAAGGAGGAGGACCGATTTTTATCCCGTGACATTGTCCCGCACCCTAAAGAACTTGTATGTGAACTTAACCTAATGATTTTAGGGTCCATTCATCATACTCTGCATTACGCGACTCCACGTCCTTGTTCTCCTGCTAATACGAATGATCTATCGCGTCTCTCGAAAGTGATTGATCAATCCATTGCTTGATGTCTCTGAACTGTGTTCGCCACACATACTACAGCTATCCCATCGAATGAGCTGTGATTGCTGTGACAACCTATCGTTCCGCTGCGCAGAAACGCATGGACCCTCCTTTCCTTCATGTTTCAACACTTTTCAATACGTTCTGACTGCTCGTACCTCACAGCCTGGGATTGCATTAAGGGACTCCCCTCACCTTCGAGTTGACGAGGCAATGTCCGCAGTGTGATGCACACACGCGTCTTAGCGTTCGAATCCGGCGTGCGTTGCCCGTCATCTGAATCAAGCGTGAGAGATTTCAGCGTTAATCATCTCCACAAGATCGCTTTCATTGCAACGAAGATATGAAGCATCAGGTCGGCAGTGTCGAATCCCTGCCGGCATTGCTTCCTATAACGGTATTCATTTAGGATAAGCGGCCCCACGCCAAAAGGTGGTCAAATATGGGGACCGGCTACATCATGGCGATATACGACACGGTAAGCTGTAGACAAGTATCAGCCAACTTGAAGTCTCTGATGTGTGCTAAAGCTAAAGATCTCGCTTCAAGTTATTAGTTAACAGTCAATGGAGATTTTATTCCAATGCGACGGGCCTGATCGATGATCAGCTTGGCAGTGTTAGGCTGTTCATTCTAGAAATGGCTCGCCACTGTTCGCCGTCTGCAGGGCCCGTCGATGTCTACAGGACATGAATTGGAGAAAGGACTGTCGCCAGATGCAATCGAAAGGGCAGAATTGCAGCAGCAATGCGCTCTTTCCATCAGGCCGAGGTGTGATTTGTCCTATGACGATCTGCAGATCTGCAGGGGGAAAAAGTTATCCGGGCCGGTCTTCCGCGCTGCGCTGTGAAGGCTGTGCCGCACCATCCGTTAAAGCTGTTTTATGCACATTTTCAACATACATTCATACAACATGGCACCGATACGCCCACACCAAAAGACGAGAACTGGTTGCAAAACATGCAAGCAACGCAAAGTCAAGGTAAGTAGACGTCTGTAGGTTTTTTCAGCCGAGGTTGACGTTTAAACGGCTTTATAGTGCGACGAAAGTCTTCCTTTTTGCAACAACTGTACCAGGAGAGGCGTAGAATGCATCTGGGATAAAGCCTCCCCAAGACCAGGATCTGCAGCCCGAGAACAGAATATGGTCGTAGCCCAGTCGAGTTCGACCGAAAGCTCCCTCTCGATATGGACTCTCGGCGAAGAGTCAACGGACGTGTTAACTCTAGAATTGATGCACCATTATTCCACCTCCGCTTCTTACTCCCTCTTTCCGGACCCCGACGCGTCAGCACTGTGGAGAACTCTTGTTCCTCAAATGGCATTTGACCCCCGAAATCAGTATCTCCTTCAAGTCATCCTCGCGTTCTCCGCTCTCCATATTCACCACGAGGACTCGACGACCCCTCGATATGCCGAAATCGCGGCCGATTATTACAATCAGGCGAAAATCAGCCTAGGCATGGCAGACACGGACGAAACAGCGGACATAAACGCGGTCCTTGTCGCCCTGGCTCTCATCGGGCATTATGAATTCGCTATATCTCCCGCAGTATTTCCATACCCTGGCGATTGGTATACCACCCTCCACCAAATTCGCCGTAACATTCTAAAGGTCCGGACAGAGATGCAGGACAGTGCTATGCATTCACTCTTAGCTGTTATTGCACCACCCCTTTTACCCTCATCTTTGGAGGAGCCATTTCCATCATCCTTATCCTTCCTATTGACATCAGGTCCGGAGGTTGAGGAGCTCCGTGAAACCTCAGTACGCACCGCCTATGAAGAGTCCATATATTTCCTGGAGCTTGGGTGGAATGCTTCGTTTAACAGATGCATAGGATTGTGGTGGTACATGATGCCCGACACCTTCTTTCAGCTATTGGAGCAGGCTCGGCCCCGTGCGCTCATCATATTGGCGCACTACTGTATCATGATGAAGCACGTCGCTCAGGACGGACCGTGGTGGGCGAAAAAGGAATGGGGCAATGAAGCCGCCAAGATCGTCTCTACGCTTGACGCACAATGGATGCCGTTCTTAGGATGGCTCTTGGGTCAGTTGGATGCCAGAGGGCAAGATAGTCATACTTTTGATCTTACAGGTATAAATGCTCTGACCTGGGTCAATGCAGGAGGCTCCAATCATTTCTAATGTGCACCATTCACTGAAACGCATAATTTTGTACATACCTATATACCATTAGTAGATGAAACCATTCCCTAACAATCCGGTATCCCTCCCTACATTTGACCACTACTGTTCCTGATATCCATTGTATACATAGTCCTCACTTAACACTTTTGGGTTCATTTGTGCGCAAATATGCTGGCTCGGATATGATAAGCATACATATTGTTGTAGTGTTATACCCTGAAGGGATACATCCACTATCACTGCGGAGCTGATGCTATGTTTTCGTTGTCGTGAGGGCCAGCCTACATTCCAGACGATACGTTCTCATGGTAGATTCAGAAATCGGAAAATTTAGGCCGGATTAGAACGCCTAGGAACGTATTAATCGTATGCGCGCTGCTGCGAACATCGCCCTCGCTAGTCGTAAAAATGAGGGCAGTGTTGAAGATTTCCCAACTGTGAGGAACCGGAAGTGGCTGAAACGTATAGAATAATGTATTTGAGGGAAATAACACAGCACACTCTGCATATCAAAGCCATAATATAGAAGAAACCGGATGCGAGATAGTTGAACCTGGAACATGAGGATTCTTGACAGGCTCTGCCTCCGTCACGCGCCAATTGCTGGCTTTCGCTTGCTGCTTGATCGGAAAGAGGAGACGGACATGTGTAATGTGGGTAAAGATACCGTTCAGGCGATGTGCAATAGCCAAAGACAAGCACCTCCATACGGATAAACCAGGTTCTGATTCGCAGATCACTGCCTACTCTTTGGAACGCTTAGCAGGCGCTAAAGTAAATGGTGGCTTTTTAGGACTGACTAGAACTGGTACACTGAAGACGCACTTATATGAATGCGATGCCGCACCGAGATAGCGTCTGTCCTCCCGCCCATCGCAGTGCTGCATGGCCATGAAGCGCTCGGGCAACTTATTTGTTCAAAGTGACGGATTCGTCGTATGGAAGATTCCCAGCATCCGCCTGATATGTAGCGTCATAACCAGATAGAGAGCTGACGGTGAGCGAGGCTGTCACAGTGGAACATCGATAATGGAAAATGTATGACGGGTGCAAAATTCGCCTGCAACTCCGGCGCGGAAAAATCGCGTCGATGGCGTGGGAACCGGCGGTCCCCGGAGTTTCGATTGGCCTGGAGGACCGAAATAGCTGTGTCTGTGAATGCCATTCGCGGTTGCCTACAAAATGAAGTGGATTAACGTTACCCTTTTCTCGAATATGATTTTTTCTCCTATGGCGTAGCACATAGTATTCGTCCGTAAATGTTAATGCGTCCGGAAAGGTGCTGGAATTGCTTACCTTATTTTACAAGGACATCTACTTGTCGCTCTTCTGCCATATACTCTGCTCTATGGCACCGATACCTATAGGCACCCACGACCGCGCTCGCACTCATCGTGTATCTGCCATTCTACGTAGCCAGAACAGCCACGGCTTCAAATACACCGTGAAGGACGACGATATGCTCGGGGAATGAGTCTAGAAGGAAGGTAATGGGGCAGTAAATAGATGTATAGACACGTAGTGTGCGTGTTGTGAATATAATACATTGAATAAATCAGTGATTTACGGAGACGAGATTCCATAGAGTATAGCTGGGGTGTGATAAAAATGAATTGTAGTTCCGATAACGGACGAAAATGAAAGTTGCATGTGGATGGGATACGTATCAAAACATATGAGGAGTATTAAGTGTTGGGTAAGAAGAGGCGTATGTCGAATTGAATTCCGCCTATACCGAATAATTCAGCGGACAGATTAAGGATGGAAGAAAGATGCGCATACCGAGTTGTCATAAATACCCGAAGACATAGCCAGACAATACTAACATTCCGAAAGCGGTGAGCATTCTAAGATCTCGCAGAGGGAAACATGCTCACATTAATTTCGCTGACCGGGCTCTGGTTATCAAAATACCCATTGGTTGGGATCTCGAAGTGGACCTGAGGGTTACCGTTGATCAAAAGGCACTCGAGGCAACAAATCCAATGACTCTCACCATATATTCCGTTTCAAACGAAGCCGCGGCGGAAAAGAAATGTCCATCGACATGAGAGTCCATAGATAGAGTACTGGTATTGAACTGGGGTTCTGTCCCCTCCGTCTTCCACACATGCCGTCCAGGAGTACAGGGCTGGGTATGTAAAGAGGAGCGTGGTGGCTGTCGAGAGGCCCGCTTCTTCGGAGGTTCGACCTGCGTTGCTTCCGATATCGGGGGCATCCTCCTCACAGCATCCTCTAAATCTGACCCAGTCATCCCACCCGACATCATTTGCGCAATATCTTTCGACCTTTTGATGTGGTCGTTCGATTTCCGCTTCACCGTCCTCTTCTTGATCTCCGTCGAACGCTTCTGCGGCTGGTAAACGTAGTCCGGATATAGCTCCTCGTGTCTCTGTCTCTCTTTGATGGCGCGACGATAATAGTGTGCTCGTTCACCCTCTGACAGGCTCTTCCACAGCTGTCCGGTGATCCTCGAGAGGTGGCGACTATCGTGTTCAGCGCCCTTGGGAATCATCTTCTTGTCGACGACGTCTTTGCGGAAGATAAAGTAACAGTTGAGAGGTCGCGGGATACGGTTCTTTTCGCGAGAAGATTCGTTGGGCGAAGTGGATTCGTCGGAGTGAGAGGAAGAGGGAGAGGACGGAGATGGAGATGAAGTGTCGATGAACTCGGGTGTCGAAGGGGCAGCGCTTGGGTATGGGGACGTGACGACCTTGAATACATATTCCTGAGGTGGGCTAGTATGGGCGTAGGCTGGAGCAGAGGGTCAGTACAGAGCTACACACGTAGCAACTATGTCCACGTACCATAGTGCTCGCTAGAGTACTGGTAGGAGTGAACAAAGCTGGACATGATAAGGAGGATGAGTGCGATGAAAGGAGACAAAGAATACAGCACTCGGGCGCACCCATTTTATATTTGCGAGCCCGGCCATTCTCGACATGACGATCACAGAGAGAGGTTGAATGCGATCAAAAACCCATTCACATTTTGACAGCCTGGTCTGAGAAAGGAAATTGTGTGACGTTCCAGGAGGGTACCCTTTCACCTGTTCGTTAGCTGGATGGTAAACTTCCCACGATTGTTAAAAAAGTGACAATGTGAAGGGACTGGCTGAAAATAGGTGAATGCGAAATCAAATGCGGAACACGTGATGTTTTTACTCCGAAATCCGGTGTTCGTTGCATGATGTTCCCTGGATATCGCCTGATTTTGGTCGTGGAATAACATGGTGGAACCAGCGGTCTAAATCAACAGTTGTGTTTGCTGCCTAGCTCAAATGGCAGACCCAGGGAGAATTCGTGGCGAATATTTTTCGTTTGGCGGTCGCTCAGAGTGTAGAAGCCTGAAGGCGCCATTGAGTAAAAGAATATGGGATGAGTCGAAGTACTCAAGTTCGAGGTGTGGCTGTAATGCATCGCGGACGAAATAAACAAAGGAATGAAGGCCTGCAGAACATAGAATGGGCGGGTGCCATATACCTGCTTCAGCACTGAAAACAGTTGATTTGCAGTTGATATAATGAAAGTGGGTTCTTCTCGAATAAAGGATGCGTCAATTACACCAGGAAGTCGGCAGCATGTTAATTCAAAGTTAAACACTAAGAAATGACCAGACTGTTAGACACTAGGGTGGTAAATTATCAATATGGTTCGCATCCTACTTGTAAAATCAACAGAGTCCAACTATCCATGTATACCTCCTGCTCAAGGCGAGGTCAAGTATTGACCCCGCTCCCTCCGACAGTTGCACATGAATGTGTCCGTTTGGAGTAGCTAGCCTCCTCCACAAAGCATAATCGTCGTCGTCGGGGTCGGAGTTCTCGTCTAAGCCAGGAATACCGACCCGAGGCTCATCTAAATCGCACGTCGTCGTTTGCGGGTCACAAGAAATCTAATCGAGTGGTCATGGCCTCTCTCCATCCAAAGCCCCCAATAAGCGCCTGAACGACTAGTAGTCGGGAAGCTGATTGAAATCTATGAAACGGCCGGAATCAAACAAGTCACCGAATGTAACCGGTTAGCCTGAGGAAAAATCTTTGCCTCAACAGCTCAATTTCATGAGCTGTATGATCTCTTGTGAGCGGACTTTGGGCCCCAAGTGTGAACGAGGTTTCCAAGGCAAGTGATCGCGGAGTAAGAAGAGGGCAATGTAAACTAAGGTCTCGAGATCATCACGGGGAGCAAGATCTACAACGTAAGAATGAATGACCATGACTAGGAAAAGTACAATGCGCTGACCTATTCCATTGTGACAATTCAGACTTGCCCGGTAAAGAGAACCGATGATGGGCTTGCGATCCTTGAACGGTTCGTACTTTTTGAGAGTCACTGTTTGTCCGGAATCTAGTTCGGTCATCTTGAACGCGATGCCCTATTGTTCAGGTTGAGCGAGGGGACAAACGGAAGATGGAGTTTCAACTTACAAAGGCGCCATTACCCAATGTCCCTCTATGCACATGCCGGTAGGTCAACCTAGTAGCAGAGCTCATGTTGGTTGTGTTGGAAAGTCGGGATCCGGTTAGATCCTGAACGCGGGAATCAAAGGCTGCCCAATGTGAAATCGCGTCTGTGGCGTGGGAACATTTGGCTTCTCTGTCTTCACTGTCCTTGCTTCCCTTCCTTTTCTCCCTTTCAGTAAGTTAATCTTTCGCAGTCGTGCATCTGTTGTCTGGCCACAATGTTGACACCACCATTGAGAATAAACTAGTCCTGGCGGGGCAACGGTGGCTTACTAGAAGGATTGGTACGTCCCGGAATTTGTAACCTGAGCCAGGCGACATGCCGGCGAGATAGCTGACACCCGACCATTAGCTGTCGATGAAATACAGCCTTCGAGAATGGTGACTGACTCTTCCATCTCTACACAGATGTCCTTGAAATATTCAGCTCCTCTCTCTCCATGCTTAGCAACAAGGGCTTGGATAATGGCGACTGTATTCTTGATATTCTTGCGGAGTTCCTTCGCGTCTTCCTTGTTCTTTGCTTTTTTCTATTGACGTCGGGGAGTCAGAGGGAAAAATTATAACAGGCAAAGGCGGAATGCGTACCTCGAGTAGCTCTATGACAGCTCCCGCGACCTTTGCGAGGCTTGTCAACGTATGGTATACCCGAAGCTTCGACGAGGCTGGCAACTTGGAGAGAGGCGTTGAGAGCGGGCATGGTGGTGGTTGCTTGGAAAAGTATGTGCTGTAGAGGAAAAGCGTCTAGCATCAGAGCGGCGTGTAGAGGTGCTGTAGAGACGAGGTAAGACGATTGTATAGCCCTCTCCCGTAAGGGCGTACTAAATGCGGATACAGCGATGTGATGATGTATAAGATGCATCCAAGAGGAATGGGGGACGGAGAGTAGCGCGGCCTTTCACAGCTAAAGGTATATGAGAATGATATCAGCCGAGGTATGGTTTTGATATTGGCCACACTACGAAGGCAGCTAATTCCCGGTGAATATTCGCTGCATCAGGATGATAACAGACTGAAATGAACACACTAGTCGCCGGTCGGGGAGCAACACCAGATCTATTGGAAAGACCATGTCTGAAGAGTGGGGACGCGTGATTCAGGTTATCAGAACCGAGAAGAATATCACCTTCTCCTTAGTCGTCTGTTGTCAGGGTAATACTGAAGATTTGCCTTCGGAATTCTGACCCTCGTCAAGTTCATTCGCAGCTAGCAGCTTATGACGTCATTGCGCTTGTGGTCAAACGGCCTAGGTACAACGTGGTAGAAATGACGAAGAAGCACGAGAACGCGAAGAGAAAGACCGCCAATTCCCACGCCATTGACGCGCTTTACCCGGGCCGGCATTCCTTGAACTCGACCACCACGCATCGTCTGTCATCAAAGATATTCTCCGCTCATTGCAAGTTATTAATGAAGTCTTATGACACGTATTTTGCTCCGCATACTCAGAGGATACACGATAATAGTGCATTACGATTTCGTGGAGAAAGCCTCAGTAATTTGATTTTGAACCGATATACGTAGGAAAATACCAGCTCGTCAGTGTCTCATAAGCTCTATCGTCATCTTCCATTGCCCACAAATATGGTCAATCCTTCGTTACCCACTTTTCTGACACCAGAGGGAGTCTAGCTCATCAGGTTCAGTTTCTGGGGAACGTGTTATGCCGTCAATGCTTACAACCAAAGTCATACAAGAAAGTTCGTGGCGATTGGCAAGCTTATCACGATGCCATGGATACGCATCGGATAGCACATAGCTTGCAAGTTTCGCGATTAAGGTTGAGGAAAGAGGTGCTTTCTATTCATAGGTGAGTCGACGTTGCGATGAAATTTTGTCATTGAAATAGGATATCAATGGTATCAGCCATTTGTGGGAACGAAAAGGACGAAGATTCAATCTGAAGAGCAAAGCTCTGAGCGGGCTGGCGGCTACATTGAAGATACATCCCGGTGATATTACAATTATCGTTCACAATTATTTAGTCATGACTAATAGCTCACGGTCAGGTTAAGTTCCACAAGAATGGATATTGATATATTGTCCATGGCGTCCAATCCTACTTCGATAATGAGACGGCTTACAGTTTTAGAACGAAGTGACTTCCCCTCCAACCTAAGATGAAGCGTCGTTCTCACAAAGATTCATGGGGATAGATATTTCGACTATCTTATCGCATTCTACAGCATCTAATAATATCCCTATTACCATCATGTTAGGTGGTCGGTTCTGTACAGCACTCTACAGCACATCTCTCTTTCTCTCGGAAACCACCATCACTATGCCCGCTCTCAACATCTGTCTCCAAGTCGCCAACATCGCCGAAGCTTCTGGTGTACCCTACCTCGAGAAGCTGGCCAAGATCGCCGTAACTGTTTTTGAACTGCTTGAGGTTCGTTTGTGAACGCCGCCGTACTATTTCTTTGTCTTACCCTGGGCTGCCTGTAGAAAAAGGGAAAAAACAAGGAAGATGCAAAGGAGCTTTCTGAGAGCATTGCGAACACAATCATCGTTATCGACACCCTTGTCCGTATGCATGGAGAGCGTGCGGGTCCATATTTCGAGGACGTTTGCGTTGCGATGGCAGAGTGAGTTGCTGTTCCGTTGCTGTATATCCTCAACAGCTGACGATGATGCGGCAGATACCTCAGCCGCATAGCCCAAGATCTGAAAGATGCGCAGCGGAAGCAGCGTAGCATCAAAGGCATATTTAATGTCGATGAGTTCAGAGGTGCCATTCAAGTTTATAGGAAGCGTGTGGACGACTTGAAAATCGATTTCCTGGTACGTTCATCTTCCAACTGGTGAGAGCGATGGGCTGACCTAGTTGCTGTAGATCCATTTAATGGGGGACTGTATTTCAGAGGTCATTCAGGTTCACAGAGTGGTGCAGGATTTGAAAGGTGGTGTTGAGATGTGGCCCATGGATTTGGAAAAGATACCCGAAAAGATCATGATCCACATCACCGGATGCACGGCCTTTTTTTTTTTTAGATAGATGAAAACCCTAATACCCCGTAGAGGGTGTGCATCCGGATAATAATAATGACGTAGATAGCCTTGATAAAGTGGGATGAAGAATAAGAAGCCGGAAGTTCTCACACAGTGCAACTCTTTCTCGGCCCCAAACAAGCAAGTAACCTGTTCCTACCCTCCTCAATCCTTCGTATGAATTTGTTCTAATTCTTTCTGAAACAGACCCTACTGGACTACGGCAGGAGAGTGAGGTTGTAGTCCCTAATTCTATACTCATCTATGATTACCAGATCCGGATTTTCTCAGCACACGATGATCTCTGCCAGGTTAGCATACTGGTGCGCATCCTAGGGCGAGTCCTGGGCGACAGTGCTTCCTTGAGATCAATATGTAATTATCCCACTTCTCCCGCTACTTAAATTGAACAATGAAGCATCGTATTCAAATCGACCGAAGTGGAAACAGGGAGAAAAATGATTCTCAAGATGTCGCGTATTTCGACCAGAGTGAAGCGACCAATTCTACATCACGATATTCGTATCTTCCAACTCTTGAAAGGCCACCTGTTTATTCCCGTTGTGTGTGCATATGGACAATTGGAGCATTTTGGACACATCGCTATGCGGGTTCTCGGACTGAGTGTCGCAGTTCAGCAGAAGAAGAATGACCCTGGGACTCGTCTGATGTTGATGACCGTCAGCCGAGTCGCAGATCAAGTGGTACGTAAAATGAGTATTCACCCTCTAGAAATAACTGAATCAGACACGCAGCCAGCAGGACTAGAGCGTATCCACTCGCTCGGAGTCCTTCATTGTAATATCATGACTGAAAATCTTCTGTGCACTTGATGATTCCATGATGAAAATGATTGACTTTGGACTCTCTAAGCCAATTTCTTATAGTCCCCGGGGCAAGGACGACCCATTGAAAGATGGCAAGACCCTTGTTGGGTCTCCCTACTAGGCTTGTCTGCATTGTCACAATGGATTAGGTTAGTGCACCTTACCCACTTCTAGTAATGTCAACATTCATTCTCTCACCTTAGATCTTGTCCCACGCGACGACTTCAAGTCTTTGGCTTCCGTCGCCCTCTTCCTCCTCAGCGGTCACTTACCTTGGACACCTCGCCCATGCTTACAGCCGCAGCCGCGCTCACAACAGACCATACAGCTCATGGAATTGAGGTGCTGAGTCAAAGATTTTTCATCAGGCTAAGCCGTTGCATTCAGTGACTTGTATGATTACAGGTGTTTCATAGATTTCGATCAGCTTCCCGACTACCAGCTGTTCAAGCGCTTTTTGTGGCTTTGGATGGAGACAAACGATGGACCACTCGATTGGACGTCTTGTGATCCGCAAACGATGAGGTGCGATTTAGATGACCCAGGTCGGTATTCCTGGCTCCACTGACCTCATATTCTTTTACTCGATGGCACCTTCTACCCTCTGAGCGACCGCCAAACCAAAATATTCGCTGCGAAATCTCCCATTTGAGCGAGGCAGCAAACACAACTGCTGATTTAGACCGCTGATTCCACTAAAATCAGGCGATATCCAGGGAACATCATGCAACGAACACCGGATTTCGGAGTAAAAACATCACACGTTCTGCATTTGATTTCGCATTCACCTGTTTTCAGCCAGTCCCTTCACATTGTCACTTTTTTAACAATCGTGGGAAGTTTACCATCCAGCTAACGAACAGGTGAAAGGGTACCCTCCTGGAACGTCACACAATTTCCTTTCTCAGACCAGGCTGTCAAAATGTGAATGGGTTTTTGATCGCATTCAACCTCTCTCTGTGATCGTCATGTCGAGAATGGCCGGGCTCGCAAATATAAAATGGGTGCGCCCGAGTGCTGTATTCTTTGTCTCCTTTCATCGCACTCATCCTCCTCATCATGTCCAGCTTTGTTCACTCCTACCAGTACTCTAGCGAGCACTATGGTATGTGGACATAGTTGCTACGCGTGTGGCTCTGTACTGACCCTCTGCTCCAGCCTACGCCCATACTAGCCCACCTCAGGAATATGTATTCAAGGTCGTCACGTCCCCATACCCAAGCGCTGCCCCTTCGACACCCGAGTTCATCGACACTTCATCTCCATCTCCGTCCTCTCCCTCTTCCTCTCACTCCGACGAATCCACTTCGCCCAACGAATCTTCTCGCGAAAAGAACCGTATCCCGCGACCTCTCAACTGTTACTTTATCTTCCGCAAAGACGTCGTCGACAAGAAGATGATTCCCAAGGGCGCTGAACACGATAGTCGCCACCTCTCGAGGATCATCGGACAGCTGTGGAAGAACCTGTCAGAGGGCGAACGAGCACACTATTACCGTCGCGCCATCGAAGAGAGACAGAGGCACGAAGCGCTATATCCGGACTACGTTTACCAGCCGCAGAAGCGTTCGACGGAGATCAAGAAGAGGACGGTGAAGCGGAAATCGAACGACCATATCAAAAGGTCGAAAGATATTGCGCAACTGATGTCGACAGGGATGACTGGGTCAGATTTAGAGGATGCTGTGAGGAGGATGCCGCCGATACCAGAAGCAACGCAGGTCGAACCTCCGAAGAAGCGCGGCTCTCGACAGCCAGCACGCTCCTCTTTACATACCCAGCCTTCTACTCCTGGACGGCATGTGTGGAAGACGGAGGGGACGGAACCCCAGTTCAATACCAGTACTCTATCTATGGACTCTCATGTCGATGGACATTTCTTTTCCGCCGCGGCTTCGTTTGAAACGGAATATATGGTGAGAGTCATTGGATTTGTTGCCTCGAGTGCCTTTTGATCAACGGTAACCCTCAGGTCCACTTCGAGATCCCGACCAATGGGTATTTTGATAACCAGAGCCCGGTCAGCGAAATTAATGTGAGCATGTTTCCCTCTGGGAGATCTTAGCATGCTCACCGCTTTCGGAATGTTAGTATTGTCTGGCTATGTCTTCGACTATTTATGACAACTCGGTAAGCGCATCTTTCTTCCATCCTTAATCTGTCCGCTGAATTATTCGGTGTAGACGGAATTCAATTCAACATACGCCTCTTCTTACCCAACACTTAATACTCCTCATATGTTTTGGTACGTATCGCATCCACTTGCTGTTTTCATTTTGTTCTCTTATCTGAACACCAATCTATTGGATCCAACACCCAACCGTACTCTTTGGAACGTCTGTTCACTGTTAATCCCAAAGATATATCCAATGCATTATATTGGCGACACGTTCACAACATAACATACCTACATGTTTGTACATTAATTGAATGCTACGTTGACTGGGCCAATTTGTTATCTACATGGCTTCAATATTCCCCATTCCAATGCACATTGTACGCCCGACAACTACTGTAGAGGTATCTTGAGGAGCTCGTTCTTGACACCTACGGCAACCTTCGTGCATGGTATATCCGATCGCAAAGCCTCGACGATGCCGGAGAGCTGGAGAAATGCAGGCAGATAGTGGGTTCTTAGAAAGCTATTCATGTCAGAGAGAATGTTTTCGTGTCAGCACGACGAGTATAGGTACTGTAAACCGAGGTAACACAATTAAAGACCCCTCTGCAATGAATGTTTAAAGGTGTACTGAACGCAGTGTTGAACGATGGAACTCAACCAGGAACAAACCTTTGTTCAAGAAAGTACAATACCTGGAAGATACCGTTGCCAAACTCGAACGACGTTTGCTGTCAGATTCATTTGACTCTTGGGAAGCAAAAATACAGGCGTATTTGCGGAGAAACACCGTCTAGGCGCATACTGTGAGAATTATAATACAACGTACAAAGGGTCCGAAAACATAACACAGAAAATCAATCATGAAAGAGAGAGAGACGGACCGCATGGTAGACTGGACAAGAGACCAACGGTCGATCCGGCCCGACCAAAATTCGCGTTGATGGCGTGGGAACATCTAATTGTCACTCTGTCACTCGAATCCGAACCA
The DNA here is from genome assembly GCA_030407055.1 of Armillaria mellea. NCBI lineage: Eukaryota > Fungi > Basidiomycota > Agaricomycetes > Agaricales > Physalacriaceae > Armillaria > Armillaria mellea. Next base: position 715,628 of record JAUDZF010000013.1, read on the forward strand.
CCAGTATCGACATTCAGTCGCGAGCCCATGTTCTATCAGCGATGCTAAAATCCTCGAGACGGAACAACAGGCCACCGGAACGACAAATTGGTCCAGCGTTCCCTTGAAAGCGGCAAACAAAAGGTGCATTGACTTGTCAACATCGAATTGTCATAGCTTTTTGACCCCTTTACTAACAGGCCTCAAATCCATTCCTACTTTGCTGCCTCATGCCTTGTATTTGCTCTATTACTTCTTCTTGGCATTATGGCGACGAGCTAAGGTTACGTCCTAGAAGTTCACTGTCCTCGACGGGGCTTCCGTCTTTCAGGTTTTGTTTTTGTCCGTGGCCTACTATCGGAATCGGGCGTCGTCTGAAGGATATGGGGACGGCCTCGAGGAAGTATGTCTCTGGATGTGGCAAACTGGTTTTCGCCTTGCAGACACCTCCTGGTTCCCATTGACTTGTGCGGGATATCAATGTCGGTGAGTATCCTTGAATAGGTTCTTCGGTTATCTTATCAATTTTACAGTACCAGTTCTTGACACCACGACGCTGCGACTTCGACGGTGGCTAATTCATTGCTCCCTACCCTACCGTCACAGCACAAGTCCTACCAACAACCGCCATGTCCTCATTCAACGCCTATCTCAAAGTCGCCGACATCGCTGAAGCTTTTGGCGTCCCGTATGTCCAGAACATGGCAAAGGGTGTTGTACTCGTCTTCAAACTCCTTGAGGTTCGTTTGAACATACTTTGCGCTATAAATGTTGTCGCTGACTCTATGTCTTACAGCACAAGCGAAAGAATAATAGTAGCTGTGTGAGAGTAATAGAGTATTTCGGACACAATTTTTGTCATTGAGACCCTCGTTCGTATGCAAGAACGGAGGACATCGTCTGATATCAATATTTGCCGGAGATGGGAGCGTTGGTTGCCCTTTCGCTCGCTGGATTTCTTAACCAGTCACTCAGTGGTCTGTTAATAGGTATCTTCGAAGGATTGGGCGAATAGCCACGATATCAACTCAAGCATTGTGGCCTAAGACACATCTTCAACGTCGACCAATTCCGAGACGCCGTTCAAGGCGCCTAGATGATTTGAACGTAATATTTCCAACGCCAATTTCTCCGTCCCGCAGCTCACATTCCTGTGTAGATCCATTCAGTCGGCGACTGCCATGTGCACATCATGCTGGTGCACAGCCTGTTAAAGAATGCGCGACACGTCCACATACTAGTAATTTCTTGTGGAGCTCTTAGCAACGGACAGGTAACCACGTTAGCCCCGACCGACAGCTAAGATGGCGGGGATTCTCACCTCGTCCACAGAGTCATTAACACACGTCCTCTTGTTGGCAGACGTGAATGGCATTCGCCGGTATGAGCTTTGATTCTGGCGAAGCGGATTTTAAAAATTAACTTCTAGGGCTTCCGTTGGTAGCCAATCATGAAATGCCGTTTACGATATCAGGCGAATTGGCTTGACTAGTCGCAGCAGGGGACCCCGTTTGACAACCAGGTGAAATTCCTGTTCTCACGCCATCGACGTGATACTCCCGGGCCGTGAGGTTCGAACCCGTCCTATGTCCTCCATTGTCGATGTCGAAGGATAGCCTTGTTCAGCAAGGCGACCGTTGCGCAGTCTGAAGACGAGCATGTCATGACTTTGAATGAACTGGAACGTTTCATGTCCATGCAGCACTCGGATAACACACGATATCATAGTGCGTGTCGTATTTGTACAAGAGAGGCTCGGATGGTAACTGATTTTTGTGTTGTATACAGACAAATTCGACGGATTAACGGACTCGTTTAATTTATGTCATCCCACGACTAAATCCGATCAGTGTATATCAGTGAGTGTCGCCAAGACTGAGATACTTTTGGGTCGGAAATTCCACGGGCAGCCTTTTGGCATAAATCTTACCCAACGTTCTTAAGATCGGGGGTCTTCTTTACAGAGGAGTCGCTGCCTATAGACCAACGCATTTAGTCTTCCAGATGTAACCGGTAACCCATTATCTTTGCCATACTCTTAAATCCAAGTTCAGCTATCCCGCGGTTGGTATTCAAGACGGGGCTATTTCCCTCAAACACATCATTCTGCACGTTTCAACTGCTTCTTCTCACAGTTTGACAACCTTCGGCACTGCCCTCGCTGTCGAAGACAACTTCCGCAGCAGGAGGCACACGCGTAAATACGTTTCTTTAGCATTCCAGTCCGGCCCAAGTGGCCCGGCAGCTTAATCGGCTATAGGAATTAAAAATCTTCGAAGTAAGTGTTAGATTCGACCTCATGACGACGAAGCCAGAGCATCAGCTTCGCAGTGATGGTGGATGCATCACTGGTGACTCGGGGTACAGTATGATCTGCGCCAAGATATGTGCTTATTCCAGGGCGAGTCGCGTCGCGTTCAATGAAATAAATATTACGCGTTAGGACTACATTGAAGAACAAAGGCACAAAGCAAAGGTAGTAATGTTAATGATATACAGGTAACATGCACAAAATGATATCTATCGGCATTGTGGTACAAGTTAGAAATGGTCACCGTCTCCCATATTGACCCAGGCTCCAAGATCAAACCCCTGATCTTGCCGTAGATCCAATTGACTCACCAGCCATCCTATACACGGAGTCCATCGCGCGTCAAGCGTAGACACGATCTTCGCCGCTTCTTCGCCCCATTGCTTCTTCACCCACCACGGTCCTTCCTGAGCGACGTGCTTCATCATGACACAGTAGTGCGCTAATATGATGAGTGCACGGGGCCTTCCCTGTTCCAATAGATTGAAGAACGTGTTGGACATCATATACCACCACAGACCCACGCAGCCGTTGAACGGAGCTCCCCATGCCTGCTTCAGAAAGAATATCGACACTTCGTAGGCAGCGCGCACTGACGCGTCGTGTAACTCCTCAATGTCTGGGGCTGAGGTCAGGATGGTGGACAAGGACGATGGAAATGGTTCCTTCAAAGATGAAGGAAGATCCGGGGGTGCGATAACGGCCATGAGCGATTGCTTGACACTGTTTTGGATCTCTGTCCGGGGCTTCAGATTGTTACGGCGAACTTCGTGCATAGTGTTAAACCAATTGCCATGGAATGGGAATGCCGTCGGTGCTGTGGCGAATTCATATTGCGAGACGAGAGTCAGCGCGACGAGGACCGCGTTGATGTCCACTGTCTCGTCGGCTTCTGCCATAGATATGCTGATTTTCGCCTGATTGTAGTAATCAGCCGCGATTTCGGCATATCGCGTAGACGTCGGGTCCCCGTAGTGAATATGGAGAGCGGAAAACGCGAGGATGGCTTGGAGGAGACTCCGGTTTCGCGGGTCGAACGCCATTTGAGGAATGATGGTTCTCCAGACTGCCGACGCGTCAGGATCCGAGAAGATGGAGTAGGAAGCGGAGGTGGAGTAGTGATGCATTAATTCTAGAGTTAAGAGGTCGGATGAAACTTCGCCTCGCGTCCATAACGAGAGAGAGCCTTCGGAAGAACTTGACGCGACGACCATACTCTGTTCCGATTCTGGTCGTGGAGAGGTATTACCCCAGACACATTCTATGCCTCGCTTGGTGCAGTTGTTGCATAAAGGGAGACTTTCGTCGCACTAACAAGTCACTTCAATGTCAACGTCTGCTGAAAAACCCGACTAATGGTTACTTACTTTGACTTTGCGCTGCTTGCACGTTTTGCAACCCGTTCTTGACTTTTGGTGTGGACGTATCGGTGCCATGTTGTATGAAAGTATGGTGTAAAGCAGAATATAACAGATTTAAACGCGACTGCTACACAGCCTTAACGCGCAGCGCGGAATCCCGGCCCGGACAATCACTTTTTTCCCCTCGCAGATCCGTAGATCGTCCGAGGACAAATTCCCAAACCTTCTTGCAACCTTGAATGTCTCCAGGGATGAACCTTTCTCTCGGAACCACGTCGGGTAAAGCCTGAGGGTCTGCTACCTACCCCGATGTCGTTGTCACGGACATTGAACAGTGTGGCAAGCGGCTTCCAGAATGGACAGCCTAGCACTGCCAAGCCGATCAGGGTCGTGTCATACAGAATACAAGATGGACTCATTCACTATGCTGACCTTTGACTGTAAGCATGATATTTTGGCGAAAACGCGCCAGGCTGTAGCCTGTAAGCTATTTGATTCTTGTCTGTAAGGTATAACTTTCCATTGCCATGGTGTACTAGTCAGTGGATCACATTCGATTCGTTTGAGAGCGACATCACGCATCTTGAACAAATCTTGGCATAGGAATCAATGCCAAGCAGTGATACATCACTGCGGAGCCGATGTTTGATGAGCGTGCATCTTCGTCGTAATGAAAGTGATCCTGTTGAGAATATGAAAGCTGATACAGAGGACGGGTAACTGACGCCGGGCTCGAAGTTTGAACAATAAGGAACGTTGCAGGTGTGCGAATCATACTGCGGACATTGCCCTCATCACTCTCGAAGGTGACGGAAGCCCCTTAATATCCCGGGCTGTGGAGGACATTGAGTTGAAACGTGCCGAATGGTGTTCGAAGGAACGGATAGTCCATGCGCTTCTGCGCAGCGAGACGATAGGCTATCATGTAAAGAAACGGGGTGATAACTGTGGTATGTACAGCGAACATAAGTAAGTGATATCAAGCAATGGATCAACCAATCACCTTTAGAGATGTGATAGATCAGCGACATTAGCAGGAGAATAATGAAACATGGGCGTTGCATAAGGCAGAACATTGCATGAGCTCTAACATCATTAGGTTAAGTCGATACTCCATTTTTGTGGGGTGCGGAATCATCTCACGGAGTAAAATCGGTCCTCCTTTTTTTCCCGGAGCCACCTAAGACGAGATTCACCCCCTCCGTCTCTTTATGACGCAATTAAAGCTGTAACACGGGCGCACAGAATAAATGCCCGCATTCCTAATAGGTTTGAACTGCTATAAAGGGAGAAAGAAAAACATATAAACATACGATGCCCGACGAGTACATATCCACTTCATGACACCATATTTTCGCTGCGAATCCTAGTCTCGTGTTACCTTCAGTCCCGCTACGTCCATGCTTGATCGATGCGTGAACGTTGACCAATAGACTGGCAGTTGCCTTATGGCGCACCCTGAGAACGACGCCTGTGAAGAAACGAGAGAATTCTGCGGCCCATAATCCGTAACCGAAGGAAAGATAGAAGAGCGACCATCTTCAACCTCCGGGATATCCAAGAGGGTCTACGCGCCATCCGACAATCGTTGTAGCTCTCCTGAATGTAAGCGCCGTAAAGGATGGGAAGATAGTGATGTCGCTCGAGTAGGAAAAGAGTCGGCTCTTATCTTGAAGTGAGTGGCGACTGGCCTGCGACAGTCGCGGAGTATATAGCTACCATTTCTGTATGTGCAGATTACGTGAGTTGCAGTGAAAAATCTGCGGATGTCAACGTACCACACCTTCTGCCCGCTGTGAAACCATGAGAAAGGGACTGTCTGTATCGACACTAAATAATACTGAATCAACAGATCCTAAAAAGCATCGGGTTAGATGCACCCAAGATCTGTGACTGACACGCCGAGCTTACAACATAAGGCGGGAATCCCTGCTATCTCTGGGCCGAAATTTCAGATCTTCCTGATGACGACGTGGAGTCCGGGATGAATAGATGAACACAAACAGTCTTGGGATTTCGGAAGTAAAAGACTACATGAGTGCTAGATTCAAGTCAGGCCGAAGAACACCTGTCCGGGAAATCGCGTCAGTGGCGTGGGAATTGACGGTTTTTTCCACGATCACCCCTACGGAGTACGGACAGTCTCCCTCTAAACCCGATCTATACACTGACAGTGACTGGAGGGCTTTCCTGATAACTCGTTGCCGAAGTACGACATTCCAAAGAGGGTCCAGCCCTTGCATTATATGTTTTCACAGTGTCGCTGTTATCGACTGTCGTATGAGCCTCGCTACACTGACCTTGCACTGACCTACAAGCGCGCGCCCTTCGGTAACACCTTGTTGGGACAAGGCGCATATGTGAGCTTAACATCATACCCTCTTGGTTGTCCGGAACCTCTTCCTCCTCCGGGGACACTTTCCCCGGAAACTCCGTCCACTCGAAGAGGTCGAGCTGCGCTCACAGAAGATCGACGGCTCATGAAACCGAGCTGTTCAAGGAAATACTTGTCTTCAGGCTTTCCTGCTGAATTTGGTGAACTGCTCGATTACGGTCGCTCCCTCGATTTCGATCAGCTTCCTGATTACCCGATGTTCAAACGCTTATTCGTAGATTTGGGAACCTGGTTGCTATCGCGTTCATCCTTATTGGTTCTCGCATAAACGTGAGAGTATTAAAACGTGTGCGTATAATGCTCAACGCACGTCTTGCTCCCTGGGTCTCAACTGGCTTGAGCACCTTCGCGGTCAGAAAATCTGTGCCAAGACTGTTCGAGGATGGGGATGTACTTGCTGCGTAGCTCAAATGTGAAGGGGATTGAAGCGAAGGACTTGTTGTCGTTCACGGGGTGGCTGACGGGAGACGGTAGAAGGCGCCGCCGAGCGAGGATAAGAAGCGCCACGGTTGGCACTGGAGGTACTGAAATTCGAATCATCCATACTGTTACGAGATAAATCAGGGTTACAAGCTAAACATGATTCCTGAGAGAGAAACGGTAGGTCGCTGAAGTGTGAATCCTAGATACTCAGAACCATCAGCTCCAAGAATCAAATAACAAGAGTAAACGGAAGATCACACGCCCTAACGTGACCAGCAGGGTGGAACTTGAGATCGGATGCCAGACGAGGGGACCTATCAAGTGTTGATTTTCTTCTCCTAGCCACTTCCGAGAGCGCATCAACATAGGTATTTCTCGTATCCGGCGGTTGTGTGAGAGAAAATTACATGGCACATAGGCGCATATAAGCAGCAGCTAGGCTGATGATTCCAGTGAATGTCGCTTCAGACTTTGAACAGAGAGGTATATCCATTGAGCTAGGTTTATATGAAAAAAGGTACGAGCTTACGACGCCTGTCGATACACACCTAAGCGTATAGTTACAACGATGCGAAGCCGTCATTTTACTGCTCTTATATCGCGAGGGCTTCTACGGCGACAAATGGTGGGCAAAATGTATCAGCCCATTTTTGGAACTGGATCACGGAAGGAATAGGGACCGGGTGCGTCGTCGTTGACTGTGTACACACGTATGGAGCAACAAGCGACGATTGACGGGCGAGCATGGCGAGAGCTGATATGTGCATGCTGCCGCATCATGTCGTAGGCGAGTACGTTTCTGGATCTGCAAGATCCGTGAGTTCCGACAAAATAAAGCTATATGAGCGCGCGGCACACCACAGCTGTGTTCAAAAAATTCATTTAAAGACACGAAAAATATTCTCAGGATTATCCAGAGACCTAGGCTTGCCCTAGTCCGCCACCGTGGGGCCGAAAGGATCTATGCGCAAAAGTCAAATAGGGTCAAGTTGGAGTTCTTTGACAAGCGGTTACTTTTCTGTGTGTAACCCTGAAGTAAATTTCAGTCTAAGATGGACCTGCGCTTCGATGGCGCACCATAATATAGACTGTAATTCGTCCTCTCGCAACATCTCAGCGAGTGCTTGTCGGGCATAACGGCATTTTGGCGGCCTTGAGTCATCCTCAAAATTGGCAAAGATCGCCCTCTATAGCGTAGTTGTACATGGCACAGGGAGAGCCTCAGTCGAACGGAGACGGTCCTAGGACGTCGATAATGAAAGATGCTGGGTTCAATTCGGGTCCTGGAAAGCTCGGAAATTCCGGTCCGGAACATCGCGTTGATGGCGTGGGAACCCGGCGGCCTTTTCTCTCGCGTTTCAATTTCGAGCTCTTGCTTCAGAATTTCTTCCTGGACATCGTTCCTCATGCAATGCCTGGGATAAATTGTTTCTGCACCGCTCTAGGTCAACTCATTAATTTACCAGCCAATCATTATCCCTTAAGGCCTTAATACAGACCATGAACACAATACCATCCGAATCACGCGTCTTTAGTCGTGGCTGGTAGGAACCAAGCATATCTGCTCTTCTTCAGTCAACCAGCTGTATCAGAACGTCACGCATCACGAGCCGAGTTTTCTCATCGTCCTGCGCGCTTCGCCACGAAGGGGCGTGGTACTCTCGACGGTTTGCTTTCTTGATCACGACTTGTTTACCCCTCACATGCCGCATGACAGTTCATTATTACGCATTTTCGGGATAAGGCCAGCAATGATCTTTATCTCATTCGACAGCACGTCTGCTCGTAGATGGGATGCTAGGCGCCCTCTTTCTACAGCACATACCCTTCTAATCACCTACCACCATGCCTGCTCTCAACGCCTCTCTCCAAGTCGCCAGCCTCGTCGAAGCTTCCGGTGTACCATACGTCGAGAAGCTCGCTAAAGTGGCCGTAGCCGTTATAGAGCTACTGGAGGTATGCGTGCTGGCTCTTGCCTTACAACTTTTGCACCTAACCTTGTTTCGTCAATAGAAAAGAGCAAAGAACAGAGAAGACGTGAAGGAGTTCTGCCAGAGCATTACCGACACAGTCGCCGTTATACAATCCCTCATCTGCATGCATGCATAGGGAACAAGGAGCTCCATATTTTCAGGGCATTTGCGCAGAGATGGAAGGGTCAGACATCGTTGTCGCGTGCCGTATCTCCTTCGATAGCTAATGGTCATGCGACAGATATCTCACGAGCATAGCCCAGGACCTGGAAGACGTGCAGGGGAAACACCGTGGATTCAAAGGCTTCCTTAATGTCAACAAGTTCCAAGACACCATACAAGGTTACAAAAAACGTGTCGATGACTTGAAGATGGACTTTTTGGTACGCATAGTAGTTTCCACACTGCGGAGGTGATGACCTGATGCCCTTGGGTGCTGTAGATCCACTTAACGGGGAACAGCATGTTGACGCTCGCTGAGATCCACAGCATGGTTGCTGGCATGGAACTCACCAAAGAAACAGCATCGAGAGAAGGATCAGTGATCATTCAAATCACGATTACACGGGTGGCTTTTTTTTTTCAACCCGAGGACAGTGATACTCGTTTTACGTCTGCAACCAATTACCCCCAATTGAGTGGTATCAAGAGCTGTCAAGACAACTTCAAGCTGTCCTGATTAGACGCTCTTGCTAACTCGTATTTGTACCTGCCTATAACGCGTATTCGTACACATTTCTGTAGGAATATCTAATGGCTACAAGTAAACCGATAATGCGCAAATCATTATGAGGCACAGGGCTACTCAAAAAATCCCTCCGGAGCGTCCCAAAAGGGTTCAATACCGAAACGGGATAACCGTGGAGAGCGAACGAGACGTTCATGGTTGACTTTGAATACCAGTGATGGAACTGTTTCTCTTCAGACTTTGGTTCGTTCAAAGGGCATATTCACTACTGTGACCCTATGGCTTGAATTCCTGATGGCAGTCGAGATGTCTCTGATAAGCGGTCACTTCGCCTTGTCCATTCAATACTATTGGTACTTATTTTGATACTGTTTAGATCTAGAGCAGCAGAATCTTCTTTAACATCGGCTATTACCGAGCGACTCGTCTTCACATCCTGGAGTTGATTATTTCAGGTTTTTCAGTTCTACGTGTGCAATCTGGCTGCTAACTAAAATCGAGCTGACTATTGTAGAGATGGTTAAAGGTTCATAGCTAGGCGCACCACCCCGTGTTTCGCTTAACGTTGGATTCGGTACGTCTTGACACTATGCAGGACAGGGTAATCTTACCACACTTATGTTATATCTACTCCGGCGGTAGACACCGTCCTTTTATAGTACATGGCTTCTTAAGTAATATATGGGAACAAGGAGCCAGGTATTTCAAGGTCAGTTGCGCAGGCCTAGAGGAATATGCCGTTCTTCTCCTGTGCTGTATTTTTTAACAGCTAATTGTCACTAGACAGGTAGTCCCCCTGGCATAGCCGCAATCTGAATGACCTACAGGGCAACCATCATGCACTCCACGGCTCCCTTCATGTTCTTGACTTCCACGACTCCACCTGAAGTTACAAGAAGCGTGTCAATGGCTTGAAGATAGACTTCTTGGTACATGTACTTTCCACTTTGCTAAGCCAATGGTCTGACCACGATGCATGCTGTAGATCCACATCACAGGGGACAGCACGTTGGCATTCATTGAGATCTACTGCATTCTGGCCGAGATGTGAAACGCGAAAGAAACAGCATTGAAAGAAGGATAAATGACTGTTCAAATCACAATCACACACAGGGCGCTTTTCTTTTACGTGGAGTGTCCATTTATTAACCACCCGTTTCATAAACCAAGAAGAACCGATTTCCAACACATAAGTGGCTGTATATGATTTAAATATGAGCTTAAAATTTGAAACCAACCGAAACAGAACTCGTGGCGAACGAAAGTTAGAGGAGTCAGCACTGAATCGAGACTGTTCAGAGCTGCGAACGCATTTTCATGCTTATATTTTGTCACCATAATCGAGACCTTTCTCGTTGCACATTGGTTCTGTCGGAGATCATGTTCACTGATTTGCTTCATGTTCTGGCTGCAGTCAAGACGCCTCTGAATAAAAGTCATTCTCCTTCTTCCTTCCGTCACTGTTGTACTGTCTACTAATATGAAATGGAACTAGCATAGCTGTACGTTTCTACCATTGGCTATCGGGCTACGATTCGGCTACACGCCCCCGGAATTAATTATTTCACTTTAAATTTCTACAATTTGGTTAAGATCCAAGCTGCCTACAACAATTGAACTAAGTACCTGTTGTGGGAAAGAAAGTTACAGTATCATCAACACGTAGCAATAAACACTGAGCGAGGCCTCGGAATGCGCATCCAGATCTATTGTACAAACCATTTAAGATACACTGAATTATAATTCGCTCATGTGTATGTGTGAGCTATATATAACTTACCGCCAAGATTCCCGATCAACCGCCGTGAGAGAAACTTCAAATCAGGGGTAAAAAAAAAAAAGGCTGTGATTGCAGCGGGCTTCTTTGGGATCCGGAAAATGAACTCCTCCGACGGATGTAGAACACCCTGAGGAATCGCATCCTTTAACAGGCTGTGCATCTGCGTGACCTCCAAACGGCAGTCACCTACTGAATGGATCTACAGAGGAATGTAAGATACAGCACGGAAAATCAGGAAGCGGGAACGTTACCAAAAAGTCCGTCTTCAGATCATCTACATGCCTCCTGCAGGCCTGAATAGTGTCCTTAAAATCGTCGACGCAGAAGACACCTTTGAGGCCACGGTGCTTGAGTTTGAGATCCTTCAACTCTTGCACTATGCCTCGAAGACACCTGTAATTAGACCGTTGAGTAAATGTCGAAGAGCAGCAGTAAGTGAAAGCGGCGACACACTTTTCCATCTCCCCGCATATATCGACGTAAGACGAAGTTTCCTTTTCTCCTTGCATAAGAACGAGGTTGTTGACGACGAGGATCGTATTTGCGATGCTCTCACAGAGCGCCTTGGCACTTTTCTTGTTTTTGGCCTTTTGCTGTAGAACACGAGGGTCAGCACCGACATTCGTACTGTGAAGCAGAATAATCCGAGCATCAAGAAGCTTGAAGACGAGTACGGCGACCTTGGCCACACTCTCAAGGTACGGAACACTGTCGCCAGCAGCTTCGGCAAGACGTGCGACTTGAAGACAGGCGTTGAGTGCGGGCATGGTGGTTGGTGATAAGACTAGTGCTGTAGGGCGTGATGCAGAACCCAGCGTCAAACTCGCAGTGCTGTGGTGTCAAGGAATGGTGCTGTAAAATCTGATAAGATAACTGAAGAGCACAATTACGTATACTCACCTCGAGCGAGATCCTGCAAGAAGCAGATACGAACTTGAAGACGTCCAAAGGCGACCAACTGCTTAGTACGTCTGGAGTTATGATCACTTTGTACTTCATTGAGGCATCACCATAGTGTTGGAAGGGGCTCGGTACCGAAGATGGTATGAAACATGGGTCATCGACCGCAACCATGAATACGCGTACGTCTTGGAAAAAGAGACAGTTGGGAGAAAATCAAGGAGAAGAACAGAGCGAGATCGCTCGACTTCTCCATATGCGTATTTGTCCATGTAGATGTTTGGATTCATCTACAGGCCCCATCACGAAGTGCTTTCATCCCCATGTCCATCGAACGACGCAGGACGGCAATGGAAGTGCACGGACAAAACAAGATTCCACGGGTGCAGGGGTCCTTGAGCGTGGCATATATCCAGTATGTGGCCGACGATTCAAACACCATCGTCTACCAGAAGTAGTGGAACGAATGTATAATTTTGAGGGCTATCTCTCAGTAGATCTCAACGTCAACGGGAAAAATATATGACACTGCGAAGTACGCATAAATTCAGCCCACGCTCCTGTTATGTACAGAAGTCAATGATATGATCAATCAATGGAAACTAGTCAACGCACAATCAATCTTTGGACAACGCTGATCATAAATCAATCCCGCCCACGCAGGCTGGCACGTAGCTTGAGTCTGCCGCCTGGCTCGGGTTGGAATTCCATGAAGGGAATGCAGTAGCCTTAGTACAAAGATGTCACTCTCGGAGTTTCGTCTCAATGATAGTTTTGGGTGGCGGCTAGACCGCAGGCACACGACAGGGGTGTTGGATAGTCGAATTATAGACAAAGGAAGTGCGCCATAAGTTCCCACGCCATCCACGCGTTTCCTCATCGGGCCGAACTGACGGTTGTTCCCGTTCTCAGCGAGTTAGGTCTGACGGTCACACTCTCTTCCAACTGCATGATCTTTTCCGATCCTTGGCACGTTTTCATTCTCGTTAAGGGGGTCATATGTCTAGGATTTTTCTTGCCGCAACACCAACCCGGCTGCGGGCTCGTCCAGTCTCACCAAGACCATGCGACTCCGATAACCCGGTGTAACTAGAGGTCTAATATTTCAAAAATTACTTATACTTACGGTGCTCTTTGCGGTCGTCTGACAAGTCATCGAGGACAGATGTGATCGACAGGTAAAAGAATTGCGTTCCGAATCACGACTACTTATTTGCAAAACGACGCTTCTTTTCCCTCTTCATTGTCGCTATTCTCGCTCTCTTACGACTTTCATTCGGTGCTCCTGCAAGGTCGCCTTTCGAGGCTGTACTTCAATCGTGTAGTACATCAGTCAAATGTCACGATGATCTGACAGCATCACTAGCGTAAAGTACGGTTCTGTGTTGATCCACGTTCGCTCCATTATACTAATCCTACAAACAGCCCAATGTAAGGGCCACCCATAACATTTGGGGACACATTGCTTCAGACGAGATGTACTGCGTGGACAATGGGAAAGTGGAGGTTTGCGGCAACCTGGTTCGCTCCTCGCTTCCACGGTGTCCCAGTATGGTGTATTGGCGTGCCAGTCTAGATGAGCTACATTGGTTTCTGAGCGTCTCGTGGAATCCGAGGCATGGCGAAGAAGGATCCGCAGCGACAGAGGGAGATTTTCTGTAATCAAGGCCAGGTGGAAGCCTACCATGGGGTGTTGCGTAAGCCTTTGCATAGTCATCCCTGCATTTCGACGGCTGAGCTGCTCTATTCTCTCTCCTAGATGTTACCCCTACATGTCCATTCGTCTTTCGGATCTTAGTCTAATACCAGAAAGCCCTCAGTCAACGCTGTTATCAATTCGGCACTCAAAAGGATATTCGTCGCAAATGTAAAGCGACTATTACAGACAAGCGTGGCACACCTGTAATAAGAACTCTGGGAAGCATTAGTTGCTGGTAAGTCGAATGAAATGCACTCTATCCTCCACTCTAACGATCCATTTTCTTTCTGTAGCGTGTCTTGGTGCCCATATGGATAAGTGTTGGCGTATAGAAGGCAGCAAGTCGAGTAAGTCTCTGGAGCCCCGTATATCTGAGAAACGGAGGCCGAGCAGATTTTGAAGTCATTTAAAGTTGGTACGTTTCTCTTTTTGATTCAGAGATCTAGATATCCAAGACTGATGGATGCGCTCCTATACCCAAGACCATCTCCAGGAAACCACTCGACTACTGCGGCATAACGATAAGAAGGACCCTCCAGTCATCTACTAGGGCAAAGGGAAGTCTGCCCGATTATCGCTAGGCTCGACAGTAGCAACAATACCTTCCTCGACCGATCTCACGCTAGATTTTCAGCGATATCGGAATCAGTGATGGTGCAGCAATGTTCGAGATTCTACACTCGTTGCGTCGGGGACTATCCCTCTGTAGCATCGTTCACTGAAATGGTTCTGTCATTGTCTTCCGTGGCGATGGGTAGATGGTCTATGGCAGTAATGGTGGTCTTCTGCATGCTGGGCACGGCGGACGTGGTTTTACTGAAGCCAATGACAGCTCGAATTCAGTTTCTAAAGACCGTTCTGGATGACCCATGGTGGCGATGAGTTGTATGTCCCGGAAAAAGAAGGGTCACCTTCTATGTGGTATGTTTTGTCTCCAAGACTTGGACGTGAACCTAACTCCTATTTCCTAAGGAAGGTTCAGGATTTTTTCCGATGTATTGACGGTCAACCGTTGCATGTCTTCTTCTGTCCGAACACAAGAGTCATTAGGGCCGTCGAGGTAGCTCGTCGTCTTTGTTAATTGAAACTGATGATCATTGAACGTATGGCCACCTGGCAGTACGATAAATAAGATACAGGTGGAAGGCTACCGCCTCAACGCAAAGCAGGTTTCTAAATATTCCGAGCAATAATCACTCAAAGACAGATCGCTGGCTGCGGTAGAGAGCAGGAGGGGGCCAGCGCAACAACTACCGATTTCCAACAACAGCATCGTGCGAAATGGCAATCTCCGGCATAATTCAGACTCAGTTCAAACTCCGATCGCTAGGTGCTCTCAGTAGCACAGGCCCCAACCATGAGTATCGTGCGTGCAGGCAGGTAGTTGATCAGTCGCTTAGCCCTTGATAAACTACCTTTCTGCTCCTCTCTACTATCTGGAAGAATCGTGATTTACCGGTGTCCTGGATCGCCCTCCTGCCGGTTCTGCCTTTGAATTTCTACTGCCTTAAGCAAAAACTACCCGTCCTTCTCATCTTCAAGAAAAAAACTAGCCAGACATGGGTCGTATGCACGCTCCAGGAAAGGGTATCTGTCCGTCCCTCTTCCCTTTTCTGTCTGTATTTTCCTTGTTCATTTTGTCCACAGCCTCCTCTGCTCTCCCCTACCGCCGCACCCAGCCAGCATGGGTCAACAAGACCCCCGAGCAGGTCGTTGACTGGATTGTCCAATTGGCCAAGAAGGGCCGTACGCCTTCTCAGATCGGTGCCTACCTCCGTGATGAGCGTGGTATCCCCCAAGCGCGATTCATTACGGGTAACAAGATCTTGAGGATCCTCAAGTCCAAAGGTAAATCTACTGCCTCTCGTTCGTGTCTGTACCACTGAGGAATTTTGTATCTTTCCTTTCATTACACTGTGTTGACTTAAATGTCGATGCATCGTCTTCATTGTCTTTTGTCCGGGCATAGGACTGGCCCCATCCGTCCCTGAGGACCTTTGGTACCTCATCAAAAAGGCGGTTCGCGGTTCGCAAACATCTCGAGGTCAACAGGCGAAGAACGTTTATCATTCTAATGACCAGAATACTAACTTTGACTTGTCTGCTACTATAGGAAGGACAAGGACTCCAAGTTCCGTCTGATTCTCATCGAGTCCCGTATTCACCGTCTTGTTCGTTACTACAAGACGAAGCAGCAGATTCCACCCACCTTCAAGTACGACTCGGCGACTGCATCGACGTTGATTGCTTAGATGGAGCTGCTGGTTTCCGTGGGGCATTATGCTGTCAGCTGCAGGCCATTTTACTGTGATATCACTAGCTATGGTATATTCCTTTATCCTCGCTGAAACTATGTCTACGATTGCTTTGATTGTTTTCTCTTTCCCTTGAAGATCCGTGTATGTAACTCTAGGTCTCCCATTAACTGACTCTATCTGTGGAATAAATAGAAACATTGCTTCTGCATCTTTTGTGGACCGAGTACATCGGAACTCGCGCAGAGTATTCTGGCATTTTACGTCTTCGTTATCTTTGCCTATAAAAGACAGAAAGCCGAACCTACATGTTACCATACACCGATGAGGATACATCATCACAACGGAACAGTAGTACAGTACAGGTATCATTGGAATGTGACAGTACAGAACTAGATCGTCTCAAGCGGCAGCATGTGAGACTATTAGCGAAGATACGAAAAATTGAGCAGCCGCAACTTGGCACACAAACCTTGAATGTACTCAAAATAATTCTTTCTGCACTTATCGCACTCCACACGACAGGATTTTTGTCCCTGGATCGATAACTAGACTACTCTTCTTCTAGCCCTACCTGAGCTGCAGCTTCGAGACATTACCGAAGGAAGCAGGGGTAGAGACACTTTCGCGTGATAGTTCAGCGTCAACGTCACCTCTCATGACTCCGCCTTCAAGCTTCAGGCCTTCAGGTTTCAATCGTGCCGTCGAAACTGTTTGTAGACATATCGACAATACTGTTGGCGTAGCTACCAGACGGCAGGCGTGCAATGGGGATGGTTGATTTATTGACATGGAAGCAAAGGCGGTTCTTTAATTAGAAAACTATAACACTTTGATAGGCGGGAACATCGGATATAATTCTTGAATAGCTTCCCGGCAGGTTTAGGTTTAAAAAAAAATAAGGCACTGATTGCAGCAGGTTTTTTTTTAGGAATTTGGATCACAAAATCTTCTTCCGAGTGACGCACTACAACCTGGGCCATCACATCCTTCAACAGGCAGTGCATCTGCATGACCTCCAAAAGGCAGTCATCTGTTACCTGGATCTACAGCAGGGCAACGTGAGCCACAGCACGACAAAGCCGGAAGAGAAGGCATACCAAAAATTCCATCTTCAGATCGTCTACACGCTTCCTGTAAGCCTGGGTGGTATCTCGGAAATCGTCGACTCTTAAGATGCCCTTGATGCCAGCGTGCTTGCGCTTAGTATCCTTCAAATCTTGAGCCATGCCTTGGAGATACCTATAATCAGACCGTTGAGTAGCTGTTGAGGAAGGATAGCCAACGATAATGGCAACGCACCCTTCCATCTCCCCGCAGATGCCCATAAAGTATAGAGCTCCCCGCTCCCCTTGCATACGAACGAGGGTATCGATGACGACGATCGTGTTTGCAATGCTCTCACAGAGCTCCTTCGCATCCTCCTTATTCTTTCCTTTTTGCTGCGGAAGGCAGAAACAGTAAGCGACGATGCCCATATGATCAAGAACAATTAAACATACCTCGAGGGCCTCGAAGATGACTACGGCTACCTTTGCCACATTCTCGAGGTACGGTACGCTGGAAGCTTCTGCAATTTGAGCGACTTTGAGACAGACGTTGAGTACGGACATGATGGTTCTTGGTAAGAGACTTGTGCTGTAGAGGGCAATGCAGAAGCGCACGCTAACTCACAGGGTCGCAGCGCTGTGGCGTTGCGAAAAGGTGCTGTCGAATTCGATCAGAAAGCCAACAACGCAATGGTAACGGAAACTTACAAAAAGCAATATCCGTTGCTAAATGAATAGGACTTTGCCAACGTTTGCCAGCCGAACGACGATTTACCATGTCTGGATGTATATCCCCTTTGCGCTTTGAGGCCGTCATAACATTCTTGAAACAAATAGGTACCCTAGATGGTATAAAACCGCTCACAAATAGGACGCTTGACGAGGGACAACCTAAGAAAAAGAAGACATATTTAGTAAACATGGAAGAATAAGAACAGAGGGAGACGCACTGGATGTCTGTCGATATCCCTAACGCGTCATAAAATGGTATGGTAGCAGCTTCACCTGCTACCCTGGGTACCTGCTTTGATGCCCGACATGAATCATGCAAGCATAATCTAGACGGTATATCTTGGTCAACCGTATTTAGTCAAGAAGCGCCATTATCTCCATGTCCGTCGAACGATGCTGGACGCTGAAGGCTGCACGCGGACACCAAACAAGGTCCAAAACTCAGGTGTCGTGGA
Source organism: Armillaria mellea (assembly GCA_030407055.1). NCBI lineage: Eukaryota > Fungi > Basidiomycota > Agaricomycetes > Agaricales > Physalacriaceae > Armillaria > Armillaria mellea. Next base: position 733,628 of record JAUDZF010000013.1, read on the forward strand.
GTACGGCACATTTCGGGTACGAGCCTGGGGTCCCTCATGGAAACGTCCAACATGATAGTGTAACGAACGAACACCCGGTCCAATGGGATGAAGACATAAAAATGCGAAGAATGATTGACTCGAGCCCAGGCTATAATGTCATCTGTTAACGAAATCAAAATGGTGAAGATAGTTCATCCATGACAAGTGAACCTATCTCTGTGCGCGCATGCACTCTACTAGGGCTCCGATTCGGTCTGCGTGTTTCTGATGAAGTAGAGGCATTGTGGCTGTCGTCGCTTCTTCTTTTTTGACGGGAGCGCAAGGATTCCTGGGAATACTAGTTGGATTATCAACGATGAGGAAATGGGTGACAAAGTAGAAGTCGGACGTTCCCACGCCATCAACGGGATTTCTCGTCGGACCGGAGAGGCCGTAATATTGTCCATTCAGTCGATTGTAAGTTAACTGTATGCGCTCGTCCATCATGCACATGGCGTTAGTCGTCGATGCTCTATTTTTCTGTCCTAATCGTGTCGATGTCCGACTTTGTAGATCCTCTGCACAAAAGTGGGCGCACCACCAACGTTGGATATGGCCAAAGCCAACACCGCCGCATGGCAAGGTTTGATTCCTTGTATCCGACTTGGCGCCAAAGTAGTATAAATTTTATGCTTTGCAAAAAGCACGAAGGCTAGCGTACGGTTCGACTTTCTTGATATGCCAACAATGTATCCACGCCTTCAAGAATGCAGGCTGCAGCCACCTGGACCAGGGCGGGAGGTCCATAACAAGATAGACCCGCGGCCCGGAAACCTCTTCCGAATCGAATTTCGACTTGCATGCACAGAGTGGAGATAAGATCGGTATGGGGCACTGCAGTGTTGACGCAACCCTGTAGGGACGAGAGTCGATCGACATATGAGAGACTAATGGTGTAGCAGACGCTTACAGGACTCAAGTCAGTAACGTATCTTCGGCGATGATATTGCCCATGTTGGAATCGCCAGTGCTGCAATGCACAATCCTCGGTCTACTATCGTTGACGTTAAATCCTCCAAAGAGGCCGAGCCGTGAGCTAAGATCCTGAATCCGAAACGGTAGAAGACCAAAGGTGCTGCAGCTACGGAACAACACACAAAGCACTTGAAAAGTATGATAAAATTGTCTTCAACCCTATCAAGATTCCAACGTGCAAGGAGGACAACGATCTTTCTTCACATATGTTCTTCCGCAATCCTGTGCCTTTATCCCAGCCATGAGACACATGCACTATGAATTCTGCTCGCCGATATCTTGTCCATCCATCGCGAGAGCCAGAGGTGACTCGTAAGTGCCACTGCTGTGCCGAGGGACGGTCAGGCAGTATTGGGGAGATAACGACGTCGTGGCAAGATCCGAATCAAGAACATCCATAGACCGAGCCTTGGGCAAAAACGGTCTGAAGATGTAACCTGATCAGCAGCGCGGCAGGAACATCACAGAGAACTCCGAAGGGAGTAGTCAAAAAGTAGGCTTAGTGAGCATTGAGTGCGGAATAGACCATAAGTAACCGCATGTTAACCATTACACCAATAATGCATCTGGCTCTTTCCGGCGAAACTTGAACAGGGAGCACGTCGAGAACCGTCGAATCGCCTCCTGGTGGTGGGAGGAGAAATACGCCTAGTGCGTGTTTCGATGCAAGCCCGACCTCCTCTTCACGTCCGAACCTCATCTCTATCGTGTACACTCAGAGCAGCTTGTAGGAATGCAGGTGCAGTAATAGAGGCGCGTATGAAATGTATTGAAACTCTCGCTCCCCAGGCTTCGGCTGGTGTGAGTGCGCCTTCGAAATCATCAAATGGGAGCCAAGGGGGGACCGCAAGACCAGCAATGATTCGCCGCAGCTGTTCGAGGAAGATAGTGTTCGTGGGTGGGAATACACTTGTCTTTTGATTCGAACACGAAAGAGGTCTCGACCCTTCGCAAGACAAACAATGGAAGACGGTATAGGGTGCGTACGAGCGAGGACAAGACGACATCGGCGCCTGGTGCATACGTCGCCGCGAGGTCTTGCGATGCCATCATTGAGGCAATGAAGGAAGAATGCACTGGCTCCGATGCAAGGTGGGCATCGATTGATGGACTCGTTGCCACGTAGTCGCTCTGATAATCCGCATCGTATCAATATAAACAGAGGGAAGTTCAGATAGGATACAGGTGGGATTTCCGCGGGATAAAACATTGCTAGAGTTGTAAGGATCGAACGACGTGAGTGAACAAAAGCACAAACCAGAGCGGTAGTTTTCTCTATAGAGCCGATGCTGCAGAGGTTCGAATTTTCAGATTCGATATCGAACAAGGTATGCAGATATCGGGCCTGGCTTCTATCCAAAGCCCGTGAACACATCACCACCCAGGGATATGCTATGCCTGTAACGTCCGTCCCGGGTGAGTCGCCTATCCAGTGATGAGTTCGACGAACGAACATAACACTGCTAAACATATCAGGAAACGGAGAATAATGATAGGCAGCGTCACGAACCGGTTTGCCAAAAGTATGCTCATAAGATACCTTTCCCGAGTCGCGATCAATCACTGCAGTGCCAGAAATCGGGACGACAGCTTCTTCCCTTGAATGCCATGCTTATGTAAGTGAACGGGAAGATATAGAGAGCACTGAGAAATTTGACGAGGGACAAAGGCAAAGCTCAAAGAAACCCGTGTCAATGGTCTCGAGAAGCATCATGAAAAGAACCGAAGACCGTTCCCATCCATCTTCGCATCGCTCTGCAGTCACTTTTGTCACGATCTTGAAGATGATGACACAGAAGGATTCGGTACAAGCGCATATAATTAGTATGGCAGCCAGGGTGCACGATCTAGGATGGTTTGACTATCTTTGCGGGCAAAGTGCAAGGAGACGAGACGAAAAGAGCCGAACGTTCCCACGCCATTGACGTGATGTTTCATCGGGCCGGATAAGCAAGCGGTTGATCCTGCCTCCACCATGACTTGGTCTCTATTCTAGTGGGTACGATCCTCCCAGCCGAACTTACTCGATACGTGATTACATCCCATAAATGAGAAACAAAGGACCGACTTCTGCTCATTGTACAATCACAAATCCGGTGACATGCTGGTGACTAGAGCGAAGAACTCTCCATGGTAATCATCTGACTCTGCTGCTATGCGAAACACTCATCTACGCCATCACGATAGTCCTCAATTCGGATTTTCTAGCTTTCACTTGTGATAGTCTTGCCCTTCACACGTTTATCAGGGCACTCTGATTCGCATGTGCGAACCATACACCGTCCAGCCAGTCGTTAACAAGAAGTACCTTGATCGTTGTTCTCAAGTATTGCTATTATTGTCGCACACGACTGCGCTACCCGAAGCCCCAAGACCTATACCCGTTGCTGCACCGTTCTTGGTGCTTAGTTTATCATCAGATAACCACGCATCTGGGGTTAGCCACACAGGAGTTCCAATTCTGCGGAGATTCGAATGCTCTTATCCTTCATTGTCGTATAGATATATCGGCTGTTAGTGTTAATCATGCGTCTTGGGTATTTGGATCTAGCAAATCTACACTGGTGCGGAGAGTATTGGTGTGCTCCTTTCAACTAGTTACAGATATATCGCTGATTTACAATACTGCTAGCCTTGATTGAAGCCTAAAAGGTAGCCTCCCCAATTTCAGTTCGCACGAGTTGAGCACTGTCATCGTGTTTCTCCATTAAAATATACACTATTCTCCATAACCTGCTTTTACGAAGATGGCATGTTCCTCCTCATGTTTTGTCTCACACCTGGTTTGGTACGCCTTCGCAGGTTACAGGTCTAGAATCATCTTAGCTGAGTGTTACACGGTACACCTTCATACAGCCACAATGATAGGCGCCCAGTCTCCACAGCTCGCACAGTTCGAAGCACACGCTACCATGCATGCCCTAGACATCTTCCTCCAAGGCACTAGTATCGTCGCAACCTCTGGTATACCATAGGTCAAGAGGCTCTCAAGATCGCCATAGACATCCTCGAGGTAGGCATGCCGCTTTTGCCATTGGATACAATTCTTGCTTTTTGACTCTGCGGTGTCAACAGAAAGCAAATAATAAATATGATGATGGACATGAAAAAGCTGTAAGACAACATTACCGATACAATTCTCAGCCGAACCCACACCCTTGCCCGTGTGCATGGGGAGCGGAAAGCAGCCTACACCCGGGACATTGGCTCATAGATGAAAGGATTAGTCACCTTTCTCCGGTGCTGTATTTCTTCCACAGCTAATAGCCAGCTCACTGGCATAGCTCGCAATCTGAAAGACGCACAGCCCAAACATGGTAGGGATTTCTTGATATCAACAAGTTCCAACACACTATCCAAGGCTACAAGACACGCGTCGATGACTTGAAGGTTTTACTTTATGAAAGGGATAGTCTGACCGCTTGCGTGCTGTAGATCCACATACCCGGTGCAGGGAAGCGAAAAAGGATGGTATCACGGTTGTCCATATGCCTTGTTCACCAACACCCGCCGCACAACACCCAGTTAGTACGTCCTCACGGGAGAAGGACTGATACCGATCTTACCTCATTCAACAGCACATCTGACATTTGATGAGATACTAGGCGCCCTTCCTCTATAGCACATACTGTTCCAAGCATCTGTGTAGGACTCCTTTGAAAGAAAGTAAGCAACACCGTCATGGCGTATTTTGACCGTCGTATGGGAAAGGTTTATCTCCGTAGTCTGGTTTTGCCGAAAGGCGTATCCACTACTAACCTCTTGGTTTGATTCTCTGGTGGCATTCAAAAATTAAATATTGTAAGAACTTAGAAGGTGCGACGAGTAATATGCTATAGGGCTAGAATTTAAATCTTTGACATTCTGTCTACGTGAGATATGGCCAAATACGCCTTGAAAAGAGGCATACATTAAACAGTAAAATCGAAAGATGATACTAATTGGATGGATGGATATGAGCCTCTCTTTACTTATCCTCCAGCCAAGTGTCCGGACTGACTGAAAAACGACCGTATCGATGTATAGAACGTATATATTATTTGTAGGCCCAAATTAAACCGCTGCCGGTGGAATTGTTTATACCACTAAAACTGACATTCAACGCCTGCCATGAGAACTCTGGAAAGGGTTCTATTGGAAGTTGGATGTAGCTGTGAGAATATATTAAATCCGTATCGGAACGGTAAGCTGTTGAAAGAAGGTTTGCAGTTGACGTTGATCGATCAGATCTATAGATCCAACACCGGCTCCTGAACGTTCGGAACCCCCAAGATGTGAAAACCCAAACAAAAGACAAAGGCAGTGATAGCAATAGGCCTTTTCGGGATGCGGAGAACAAGCTCCCCTGGGTGATGCACAACAGCCTGAGGCGTCTCATTCATCAACAGGTAGTGCATCTGCGTGACTTTCGAAAGGGAGGCACCCACTGAATGGATCTACAGCAGAACGTGAGATGCAGCACAAAAAATCTGGAAGCAAAAGTATCACCAGAAAGGCCATTTTCAAATCATCTACACGCCTCTGGTAAGCCTGGATGGTGTCTTTGAAATCATCGACGTTGAAGACGCCTCTAAGGCCACGGTGCTTGCGCTTAGAATCATTGATATCTTGCGCCATCTGTTGAAGATACCTGTAATCAGATCGTTGAGCACCTGTTGAAGGAAAACATAGCCAGTAGAACAGCAGCTTATCCTTCCATCTCCCCGCAAATATCGCTATAGGACGAAGTTCCTTCTTCTCCATGCATACGAACGAGGTCATCGATGACGACAACCGTGTCTGCGATGCTCTGACAGAGCTCCTCGGCGTCCTTCTTGTTCTTTCCCATTTGTTGTAGATCACAGAGTCAGCGACAATATTCATACCATAAAAGATGGTTAAATAGACCTCGAGGAGCTCGAGGACCGCTGCGGCAGCCTTGGCAACGTTCTGGACGTATGGTATGCCCGAAGCTTCAGCGATGTTGGCGACTTTGGTACAGGCGTTGAGCGCAGATATGGTGGTGACGGTAAGGTTTATGCTGTAGACCCTGATGGAGGAGCCGGCGTCAAACTCGCAGTGCTGTGGTGTCAATGAAGTGTGTTATATGATATGATAAGATAACCAAACAACGTCATGATGATGGAAACTTACCGAGACAAACATTCGACGACAAGTAAATGGGAACTTACCAACGTTGGTAATGAGAACAGCAAATGGTCATATCGGCAGCTAGGATTGCTTTGTGCATGGTCAATCCAGTTGTCACTCTCCTGACCGGGTTTGTGACACCCGATAGTTCAGGTTCCCTCGATTCGAATGACATTGCATGTAAGGGGGCCTCATAGCAGACAAGGTCGATGATGTTATGGCTGTCAACCCTGATCTTTATCGGTGAATCTATACCCAGTGCAGTCACAGCGACCGCAATACCTGCTAGGAGGACTCTAAAAGATGTTTCGTGTTGGGTTGAGTCGATCGCATCCGAAGTCGGCCCGGGTTCCGAATTCATGCCTAGGACCACGTGAGTCATATGCTCCCATGACCCCTTCGTTTGTGACCATGATCTCCGTTTCTCTGGACTCTGTATTGTCGCCTTTCCCCAGCGTCGGTCCATATTAATTGCGTTCCTATGGACCCCTTCTCGAGTAGTCTCTAAGGATGAGTGGCCTTGGAAGAGAAAGGACGCCAAGGACTGACGTGAAAACAGAGTTATCAAGCGTGAAAGGTAGTTTTCCAGCCGCGTTCTTGTAATTCGAATATTCAAATTTGTTGAAAAGTAGGTGTTCTGCAGCTATACGTAGTACCTGTCTCTCCTTGCTGGCATCAACGCGGTTTTCTCGAGGTAAGGTCACCAGCATAACCTTCATCTTGTCTCTCATCTCGCCTATCAGTGTCCACTGCCCTGGCTCTGGTTTTGCCGCCCTCGAATACGCCATCAAGGGGGAGAAATGGGTTAGGACTCAATTCTGCAGTGACTAGTCATGACTTGCCTGGAATGGCCGTGCATTGCACGTAAGTTTAGAAAGGTACGCGACATATCCTGCAGTTATATCTGTTTCCTGAATTATTTGACAGTTCAGCGTCCGTTCTTCTGCTCATCAATGACTTACTGGTATCGCAGGGAAGAATCATCGTCGCAGAGTCAACCTTTTCCGTGGCAGACGTTCAGGAGCAGCATATACCCCGTCGACAATGGCACCGCTCTCCCATAATTCCAGGACTCTGGATCCAAGAAGGCAATTTCGATATCGATTCATACCTCGTCCGACACCAGATCCGATGATGTAAGGCTTTGATGTGTCGACTGTTGGGGACGCTCGTACCTCTGGTGCGTGATATTTCGTTCATTTTTTACAGTATAGACTCACAATTCTTGTTTCAAGACGGCGGCATTCAGGTCCACGAACATCTTTCCTGCGTCTCACCAGCAACAGCATGTGTTCATCTTGATGCGACTCGGATTACCGGAACGAGCCATGCGGCAACGAGTCCATCAACACATGCCCACCTGGCTTCTTGACCAGTTATCACTCCTTTCTTCCTTCAATACTTCCGCCATGGCGTCTCAAGATCTCCCAGACACGTACCATCCTACCTTCAACATTCCCAACGCCGATGCAGTCTTATCCTCGCTCGACGGCACCCTATACGGTCTCCCATCATCAGTCTTGCAAAGGGCCACCACCTTCTTCGTGTCCCGCTCTTTCGCATTCGAACCAAACAGCAATCCCATTCCCATCCACGAACACGATGTCGTCCTCGAGCAGCTGCTGCGAATCATCAGCGATCTTGCGATCCTTCCGTGGCGCACATTCGATGACCTCGAGGGTGTGCCGAGTCTAGCGGAGACTTGGGAAGCCTGAGGTGCTGTGGATGTCGTGCGTGCATCGATCACGGCGCCGATGTTCCCAGGAGAACCGCTCCGGGTGTATGCGATAGCTACGAGGTTTGGGTGGGAGGAGGAAGCCGAGCTCGCATCGAAGCATACGCTGAGCTTATCCCTCCACGAGGAGCAGCACCAGGAAGCGCTGCGGCGAATCTCGACGCGTTTGCTAGTGAAGCTGTTCAAGTTCCACCGCAAGCGACGAGATATCTTTTTTGGCGGGTATGCTGAGCGATGCGAGAGGTGGACATTTACCAGAACAGCCTCCACACCAGTGCCGTCCACGCTGACCTGTTGACTGAATTTTCAGTCGACGGGTCTGCATGGACGGCGCTGGTGTGGAGGCTGTTCTGGTAAATGGATGCGAGGTCGTCTGGGGATAGACTGTGTTCGTTGGAGATAGAACAGTGGCCGGAGATGGAGACTTTTCCAAGTCAAAGATGTCTGGGATGTGTGCAGTTGGTGTATGATAGGCTGGAGATCCTGGAGAGTGTTAGGAAATGTCTGGCTGAGCTGCCAGATACAGTGTAATGGCAAGGTGAGGGTGGGTCATCATCCTTTTCCTTTTTTGCTAAGGGTAGACTTTCATAGCATGCTCTCTAGGATTGCTGAAGGAATGTCCAGTCTGTTCCTATGAATGCATGTGCCTAATGTTTCTCTCGTTGTTACTGCTGATCCTGACATTATCCCCTAGTTTCTCGTCAGCATATGGTGGTTGCGAAAGGTGAGCATCGTCGTATCATGATACCTCTATACACACCCACTGATGAACGACGTCTAGTAGTATTTGTGACCCACTACACAACAATCCTGTATTGTATCAGCTCCCTGTAGGCCCGTATAAGACCAACCTTGCCATGAGAGCACCAAAACTGGGTTGTGACTCGACGATACCCACTAGAGGATTATCCACCAAAGTGGTTTATAGTCGACATAATGTTTGACTGCTTGGAAATATTACTGTCCTCGCCACTCCACTAGACGTGCTTGGGAAATATGAATAGCTCGCGAAATGTAGGTGGTTACGCTAACGCGTAGCCGTTGGCGTGGAACTATTGACGCAAACGTACGGGAGACCACGCGTCCCATGGTTAACCCCCACGGTAAACGCATAGACGTGTATTTTTTCCGTTAAATAGTGGTACAACGCCCTTCCGGTGGTACATTCTTAGGGCTCGACAGCGGCCTGTGTGAAGAAGGGAGCACTCACGCCCGTGCGTTGAGCTTAGGGCGAACAGAAGAGACGACTTGTGCTCTACCGGCACGGCTTGTCCCTTAACGCTGCATGACCATGTTCCTCGGCTCTCGATTCTATGACGAATAAGAGTTACAAATCCGTTAGTTGATGACCGCCCATACAAGGTAGATTATACTGTCTATCCCCGCTTGCATGGCATCTCTTGAAAAGAACAGCAGCCTAGAACCGGGGAGTGGGTCAGAGATTGATCATGTCGCTTTAGGATGGGTTATGCAACATCTCGAGGCTGTTTGTCAAGCGGATGCACAAGTTCAATGATTATCCCATAGTACTTGTGTCCAGTCAATGTCGTATCAGATATTCTTACACCGAATCCTGTCTCTTAATCGTCGAACAGAATCCTGCCGGTTTAATTTTTTGTTTTATACCTTAGAAAAAGGGGTAGGCAATTTCGTTTGATTAAGACGATAATCCTTACGGGCTCGCGATAATTTAGGCGCTCAGAAGAGAAGCTAGAAATGATTTGGTTACGAGGGCGAGGTGATCAGTTGTAGTTCTTCGGTATGTGCTTCTGAGTCTGGATGAGTTCCGACAAGAGCAATGTTATCTTGTTTGTATGAAGATAAAAGCCCAGATAAATATTACTGGGACTTCAAGGTGGGATCGACAATTTATATCAGAGGCGAGTCGCCAGAAGCCCGAACGACGGTCTATGCGGTCTTTTTGATTCACAATTCGTGGAAAATGTCGTGAATGTCTGCTCACTGTGGTTGGTCATTACTTGCCTTAAATATCAAGAACACATACGGGATCCTCAAGGGTTGGTTATTCAGCGCCTCGAACCAAGTTCTTCCTCTCCAAAGAGCGCTCGATCTGCACAAGTTATAGCTGAGTTTGCTAAGCAAAGGCCTAATAAATTACAATAGTATGGATAACATTTCCTGGGATATGTTGGGTATGAGGGAGCCTGGGGATGGAACCAAGTTTCCATGAGATAATCGAGGATAACAAAATCAAACTGGATAGGTAAACATGCTACCATATTTATCGGCAATAATACATGTACCGACGTCGACAGAACACGGGATAGCCTCTCCTGAATACAACCACTTCGTTTAAAGGGCCTACGAATTCTTCAGTCGAAAGTAACCGGAAAAATAAAATTATCTCACCTTTGATCGACGCTGAGATTTTTATTCCTCCCCCTAGCTCACTGAGTAGCTTCCATCGGCTACGTGTATCGGCATCATCATTGGAAAGTCCTGTTTTCCACCATACATCGAATTCTCGCAGAGCACCCTGAACTAATCGAGATTGGACGAGCTCTACTAGGATATGCATATCAAGGAGATCCTCGAAGCCGAAGAAGTGCGAACACTCAATGTCAAGTGCAGACATCTTCGGAAATATCACATTTTTTCCGGGATGGATAGACAATGCACGCAGGAAGGGGTTGATATGTGAACAGCCCTTGACGGTAAGATGCTGGAGGTTCGGTAGCCTACAATACGGGAAGAGATCCAGCTCAATATCCCAGGTCATGAAAGGTTTCTGGGACATGAACAAGGACCATGTCAAAGTAAGGCTAGTTACCGTAGGACGAGCGGATCGGCTGAACGACTTGTGAAGGGAGCATCTGTCCCTTAGAGATGAACAAGATATCAAGGTGGGCGAGAGATGGCAGGTCAAAGTGATTGTACGTGATGAATGCGGTGCCCACACTCTGTTCACTCATTCTCAATCCGAGCTGGGACACCCTCGGGAGGTAAATTCGGGGCAATTCGCTTGAATACGAGCCGCAAGAGAGTGTGAGGTCTTCGATATTGACAAGCTATCGGAGGGTGGTACATGTATTTTCAGTGAACGATTCCAAATTGATTGAACTCAACGAGATTAGGCTGGGAGCAAGAATGGGGCATCCAATGTCCGTTGTAAAAGGAGCGTAGACGCGGAGCCACGGAAAATATGTCTATGGGCTCCACTCCCCAACGGTAGAACACCCATACCTCCACAGTCTGCAAGCCGGTCAAAAAGACCACGGCAGGGCGACAAGGAAGGCGAGGTTACGGGGCGTTCCGCGCACCTCCAAGGATTTCCAATACCGAACACTAGAAAGAAGTAGCTGCACAAGCGGGGTGTGTAGAGATGTCATCCCTCATACTCGATGATAACGCTGAGATCGTAGGGCCGGGCTCGATCAAGCATCAAGCCAAGCATGAACACCGCTTCATGTACGCGGCTTCCATTAAGGAACATGTCATACCCTGAAGTTCAAACGAATAGGTGGTCCATATTCTCCGGGGTAGCTGATGGCGACCTTACGCCATTCTCTGCAAACGTGCGTCAAGGTCCAAGGCACTGCACGAAGATGTAAAAGAGGATCACGTGGATCCACGCAATGCCCGACACCAAAGGAATATCTCAGTGAGCATCTCAGGCTGGAAGGCCGACGAGACGGGGTGAGAATCTTCTTGGCAATAGCTTGGTTTTCTAGGGCTTGGTTGCGATCTTTAGTGAGGTAATCAAGAAGGGATGTGGTAGCGCGGATGAGCGAGTCGAGCTCTGTGATGTGATCAGGTGTTTCGGAGAGTGTAGCTTTGAGACGTGTCCTCTCAAAGTCCGTTGGTGGAGCATTGGTTCGTAGGAGCTCGATGATTCGGACGTCGGGAGGGGCATGGGATAATCAGGAAGTAGTGGAGCTAGCCTCGAATCAAATTCCGATTTGTTAGTTGGTATGTAGGCCATGGATCTTGTATGGATCTGTCATAAATTCTCAGAGAAAGGACATAATAGACAGAAGAGTAAGTTCACTTTCAGCACAATCTAGGATCGGATGAGATACAAAGGAAGGAAGTAGGAAAGGCAGTTCAACAATCGATGGTGAGTGACACCACGTGGGCGTGACATCTCAAGTCATCCATCATTCCACGGCGATTCAGCGAGCCATGTATTTTTAACATACGTTTACTAGGAGCCGTGAAGACTCGCTGTAAAAGATAGTGAAATCTTAAAAGCACACCTGCAAGGGATTTGACTGAAGCTTCCGCTGTTACACTTTAGTTGCGCGCACTGTAAAACAAGAAGGCACTGTTGCGAAGGTATACTCTTAACGAGATGTAGCGTCAAAAATCGAGTCGTGGTAGCAGGAGCCATGCAGAAGAGCAGAGAGAATCCGAGTAAAGCAGACCAGCCGCTCAAACAGCGTGCCTAATCGGGATATCGCGTACGTTATTCATATCGCTTGAGAATCTAGTCGATCTCGTGGCGCGATCCATATCAAGATTAAACGAGTCTTTTCCTGCACGGCAAGCAGACTACTGAATGCATAAAATGTGAATTAATATGTCATTGGATAGGCAATGAATACTACTGGATAGTTTTCATCAGAGGCGCGTCCAGAGATATAATAAGGAGACGGCCACCTGTTATAAATAGATATAAACGTATTCCAGCGAGTCGCCTATACATTATAATCAGGATCGACAAAAGGAACCGTGGGAAGGATGTGCACCTATACCAACGGAAATGATTAGACGGGTTATTGGTGCGTTAATTTCGAACACGCTCTATAACTATCAAGTTAGCGAAAATCTTAAGGATTGCGAACTACCCTAACCTATGTCTGTACACTATCCGGCAGCTCAGCCAGACTGGTCCATATCCTCTTCAGCCTCTCCAGCGTATCATAGACGAAATTGTCATATCCTGGATAGCTCTCGGACCAGTAAACCTCCGGCCACTCTTTGTCTCCGTCGAACATGGCCTATGTCCCGATGGCCTCACGTCCATCACCAAGAGCATCTGCCACACTGACCCGTTCATTATTGATGTTCGGAAGGTAAGTGGCGGTGAGTTCTTGGAGGACCAACGTAGTAAGGGGAGGGCGATCTATCGCCTGCAGGAAGACCATGTCTTGATAGCATTCTTGTCATCCACTCACTCCGGTAGTTCGAGTTGGACCAACATGAAGATAGCGGAGTAACAGTGAAGCAGAACAGTATTTGTCGAAAATTTGAGAACTGGAAGTGGATAACCAGGAAACATTCAAAGTCGAGCAGCATAACTTGAAAGAGAATCACTTACCAGAGCCTGAGTGCAATACATCGAGTATCTTTCATGTGTTGATAAATGCCCGATCCACTCCATGCTACAATTATAGAACGTGACGAAGCCAGGGAATCGCCAGCGCATGATGGCGGTAGTCCAGATAATCCTGCGAAACCTGGTTCTGCCGTTTGCCAGAGCTGCGTTGTGGACAAAATGACTTCCGCGGTCACCAGGATGAGTCGCTGTATGGCGTATGTCGCTGTTAAGTTGAACGAAAGGAAGCTATACCATGAAACGAATTAGGAAATGGAAAATAACGATGGTTATTGCACGAACCTTTTCGCCTTGCCTTCATAAACAAGCCATGACTAGCCCAAGCGAGTCGTAGTGCAACCGCAGAGGTAAGGTCCTCAACCCTTTCTTCACTATGAGTGTAATAACGACGATATGTTCAAATTAGCGCCGCTGTATCAAGTGCTGACAGACGTTATGTGTGACGAAAAAGAAGATACGATGAGCCATTTACCTCGAGAAACCCATATCGACAACGCCTACGAGACATAAACGATTTCGAGGACATCTGTAGCAGAAATTCTGATAAATTGTGTTATCTAAACCGAGAAGAGTTATCTACCTTTCCTAGCTCATCATCATTTCTTTCGTGTCGTTCTCTTGAGGTCGGTTGCAGAGGCCAAACCTGCCAGCAAGTATGATTAACGGACCCAGAAAGGCGGACGAGGTAAGGTCCCAGGGAAATTCTGGAGAAAGACAATTGAAACGACGAGCGATGGTCGTCGTCCGAAACAGAGAAGGGAGCCGTGGGAAAGCCGCTCTATCCGCAGCATGTTCTTACGGGCCTCGGGCCGATTTCCGAGAACTCTTTCTTCCACTTGCTAGTGACGGAAGTCTCTCTTAGACAGACGAACGATACATGGCTATGGAGGGAGGTAGTGACAGCGTGTATCTAGTCTGTTGTTTAAGTGGGGGGCCTTGGACTGCAGGGAAGCGAGAGAGGCACCATGACAAAAAGCATTGAAAGTTCCCACGCCATCGACGCGATGGCTCATCGGGCCGGAGAGGCAAGGATTTGATCCTGCCTCCACCATGGCTTCGTCTCGCATAACGGCAACGTCCTGCATGATCTCTTCTGACACCCTATACGGCCGCACCCCATAGCTTATGCCGCTCCCTGCCGAACTTGCTCAGGACATCACATAAACAAGAAATAAAAGCAAAACAACACTTACTTCTGCTCATTATCACAAATCGCGCAACTAGTGACAACGAGTCTGCTCAAAATCATTAAACGCAGCTGCGGCACCTAACGCTCATTCACACCATCCGGATAATTCTCGACTCGACCTTGACTTGCCATGGTCTTGCCCTTCAATTTCTGATCAGGTCGATCTTATTCTTATAATACTCCCATACTCACTATAACCGCTCCGCTACTAGTCATTATCAGTAAGCTTGGTAATCACGACCCCTTCAACCAAAGACTGTTAGCGCTGCAATGTGCGCGATGGTGCTGCCAGACGCGCCCCGACCCATACTCAGATTTTTCAATTATTCTTGGGGACTATCTCATAATCGCGGCCGTCAGTCATCTAATTGACGTGTTTCCTCTCACGTTTAGATGTCATCCATCAACTTGTGAATGGATTATACACTTACTCCTCAGCCTCCTGCAGGCCTCCTGGAACTCTCGATCGAAGCTGAACCCACGCACAATCACATTCTTACATCTTAGTCAACCCGAAGACGAGAGTCCCCACATGGAATCAATGATACATGAAGACGATAAAATTTCTCTCCTTTTTCAGAACGATATATCTATCGTTACCGCACGAATCACGCGTCCTGGATCAGTGCAATCTGCGGATCTAACATTAGTCCATGAGTACTTGTGTCTTCCTTTCAATTTGTTATCCCTACGTTGCTCACTTATATAATTAATATCCATGGTAAAGGCTTCAAAGACGGCCTCACTAATATCAGAACATCCGGAATCAAGCGGGATCATCGACCTTCATGTTTCTCGACGAGAAAAGACGGTATCACGGTTGTCCATATGCCTTGTTCACCAACACCCGCCGCACAACACTCAGTTAGTACGTCCTCACGGGAGAAGGACTGGTAGCGATCTTACCTCATTCAACAGCACGTCCGACCCTTGATGAGATACTAGGCGCCCTTCCTCTACAACACGAAATAGATGTATGAGAGATGGGTGGCTCCTGGCTTCTCCCTGCGTACCGATAAGGGTTTGGATAACGGCAACTATATTGATGATGTTCCCGCCGAGCCCTTTCACGCCTGCTTTGTTCTTCCCCCTTTTCTACCGATACTAATAGGGCAGATTATGAAACAAGAATCAGGGGGATAAGGTGGTACGCGAACCTCGAGCACATCGATAAATGCTACTACGATCTTGGTCGGATTCTCTATGTACGGTATACCAGAGGCTTCGACGAAGCTGGCGACTTGAAGAGGCACTGAGAACGGTCACAGGTGCAGATGTTTGAAATAGAGTGGGAGGATTAGTCGCCACTGTCAAGAGCTGTATTTCCTCTACAGCTAATGCTCACCCAACGGGTATCCCACAGGCATAGCCCAGGATGCGAAAGACCCACAGGGAAAACATCGCGGACTCAGAGGCTTCTTTAATGTGATCAAGTTTCAAGAAATCACTCAATGTTACAAGAAACGCGTCGATGATTTGAAGATAGAGCTCTTGGTATGCATATTTTCGACTTTTCGAAGGTGATGATCTGACCCCATCGTGTTGTAGATCCACATACCCGGTACAGTATGTCGGCGCTTACTGAGATCCGCCGCATCGTCGTGCCT
The DNA here is from genome assembly GCA_030407055.1 of Armillaria mellea. Taxonomy (NCBI): domain Eukaryota; kingdom Fungi; phylum Basidiomycota; class Agaricomycetes; order Agaricales; family Physalacriaceae; genus Armillaria; species Armillaria mellea. The sequence goes on from JAUDZF010000013.1 coordinate 749,584, forward strand.
AGATGCGAATCGTGATGGAAACAGCATTGAAAGACAAAGCAGGATCAAGGCTCGGATTGATAGAAAGGATAGTATGCGATAACTAGTAACAAGAAGCCATCTCTATTACCTACCTGCGAAACTTGTATCTGTAGCTATCACAAGCGAACTGACAATCCGCAAATAATTACAATCAAAGTGTAAAAAATCTACCTCGAAGCGGGTCTTCAACCCGAGAACGGAGCACGATCGGCGTATATTAGCCAGAGTACGTAGAATCAAAGGGACGACATTGAGGTAAAAATCAAAGGTTAAGGTAGAAAAGTCCGAAATCGGAGTATAAGTAGCCTGCTGCAAGGGGTAAGTAAGCGGTACCCGGTACAGTATGTTGGCGCTTACTGAGATCTGCCGCAGTGCCAAAGCGAGATACTGTAGGACTCCTTTGAAAGAAATTCAGAAACACTGCCATCGCTGGTTTTGATCGCCGTATGGGAAATGTTTCTCTCCATAGTCTGGTTTTGTCGAAAGGCGTATTCACTACTAACCTCTTGGTTCGATTCTCTGGTGGTAGTCAAAAAGTAAGTATCGTAAGAACTTGGAAAGTTGCGGCGAGTAATATGCTATAGGGCTTGGAATTTAAATCTTTGACTTTAAGACGCCTTGAAAAGAGGGCATACAATAAACAGAGCAAAATCGAAAGATCATACTAAATTGGATGGGTGGAGATGAGACCTCTCCTCTACTTAATCCTTCAGCCAAGTGTCCGTACTGACTGAAAAAACGAGCCGTATCGATGTAATAGAACGGATAATCTTAGTCGTAGACCAAAATTAAATCGCTGCCGGTGGAATCATGTATACCACTAAAAACTGACATTTAACGCCTGCCATGAGAACTCGTGGAAAGGATTCTAAATTGGAAGTTTGATGTGGCCTGTGAGAATATATTAAGTCGTATCGGAAAGGTAAGCTGTTGAAAAGAAGGTTGCGGTTGACGGGTTGATGGATCAAACATATCGATCACTTGCATAACACCACTGGCGCCCTGAAGCCCCAAAAGATGTGAACGAAACCGGCCAGATCAAGATCAAACAAAGAAAAAGGCCGTGATAGCAATAGGCCTTTTCGGGATGCGGAAAACGAGCTCCTCCGGGTGATGCACAACAGCCTGAGGCGCCCCATTCATCAACAGGCAGTGCATCTGCGTGACTTTCGAATTGCAGTCACCCACTGAATGGATCTACAGCAGAACATGAGATGCGGCACGACAAATTTGGGGCAGATATATTACCAGAAAATCTGTCTTCAAATCATCCACGCGCCTCCGGTAAGCCTGGATGGCGTCTCTGAAATCATCGACGCAGAAGACGCCTCTAAGGCCACGGTGCCTCAGCTTAAAATCATTGATATCTTGCGCTATACGTTGAAGGTATCTGTAACGAGAAAGTTGACTACCTGTTGAAGAAAAATAGCAAATAGAAGCGGCAGCTTACCCTTCCATCTCCCCGCAAATATCGATATAGGACGAAGTTCCTTCTTCTCCGTGCATACGAACGAGGTCGTCGATGACGACAATCGTGTCTGCAAGGCTCTCACAGAGCTCCTCGGCGTTCTTCTTGTTCTTTCCCATTTGCTGATCAGAGTCAGCGACAACATTCATACCGTAAAAGACGGTTAAATAAACCTCAAGGAGCTTGAAGACGGACTGCGGCAGCCTTGGCAACGTTCTGGACGTATGGTATGCCCTGAAGCTTCAGCGATGTTGGCGACTTTGGTACAGGCAGTTGAGTGCGGACATGGTGGTTGTCGGTAAGAGAACTTGAGCTGTAGAGGGCGATACAGAACCGCGTGCTAACTCGCAGTGCTGTGGTGTCAATGAAGTGTGCTGTATGATATGATAAGATAACCTAAACAACGTCATGATGACGGAAACTTACCGAGACGAACATTCGCCGAGAAGTGAATGGGAACTTGCCAATGTTGGCAATGCGAACAACAGATGGTCATATCGGCAGCTAGGATTGCTTTGTGCATGCTCGATGCAGTTGTCACTCTCCTGACCGGGTTTGTGACACCCTGATAGTTCAGGTTCCCTCGACTCGGATGATACTGTGAAGATTGGTATCGGAAGACTATATTTGTTCCTGAGAACGCAGGAGGAAAGATACAAAACAGCACGCTGACCGCTGTTACCCGGGTTCTGCCCTTCTGACTTCCAAAGATGACAAGGTCTTACGTTTTTTTACACCAGAGCCGCCCCTGCCCTTCGCCATCGGTGTACGCTACCTCGAGCTTCCAATGAACACTTGATAATCCCGACTGGGATCATACGTCGTACTGATTCTTCAAGTCTTGCACGGTAGAGAAGATGGAACGGATATAATATATTGGGTATAGGTATATAATAGATACGACTGGATGGCGTCTATCAGAAGCACGAACAGGGCCAGTCACAAGGAAACAATGCTCACATTTCGTAAATGTAGGAATCAACCCTGCGCTATTGTCAGATGTGACAAAGGCAGTTGGGGACGGAACGCATAGCTACAGCGAAAAGGATTGGATCTTCCTTCGACACCTCTAGCAAGCATGCTATGAAGGTATACCGTTAGCGAGAGACAAGAGAATATGGAGCCGCCCTTACCTCTACCCTAGCATACTGCCAAATACCCGCATCCCGGACATTTTCCCAACGAATGCGCATGCAGCTGAGGCCACTGTTGTGCCTCCCACCACCACTTCCCCAACGACCTTGGGCCTATTTCTCAAAACAACCTCCATACCTGCGTTGTCCACGCAGACCCGTCAGCCGAGTTACGGCATCCACTACACCCTGCGTCCCATTCTACACCCTTCCGAAACTTGACCCGCCGCCTCCGGTGCAACTCGATAAGAGGTCCGCCGGTAGCGCTTCTTGATTCTTATCGTCACTGAGAGATAAGCCCAGTGTGTCCTTTGAAGTGGACCCAGCTTCCTCCGAATGCTTGAAGCTTGTCACTACCGCCTACACAATGCGGTTCACGTAGGAACAAGGGTGCAGCGGTAGATGCACGCAAGAAACCAGTGAAGCTTTAGCTCCCCAAGCCTCAGCTAGTGAGAGGACACCGTCGAGGTCATCAAAAGTGCGCCACGGAAGGGGCCTAAGACCGCCGATGATTTGCAACATGCTCGTGAATAGGAATAGGTTTGCTATCTGATCCGAAAGCGAAAGAGCTCGAAGCAAAGGACGTGGTAGACCGTTGAAAGACTACGATGGCCAACAGTATAGCATGCTGTCCAGCGAGGATGAGAAGGCGTCGGCGCCTGGGGCATCGGAGCCAGGACGACACGTGATTGCGAGGTCATGCGATGCCATTGTGGAAGTAATGCAGGAAGAAGCCGATATCGATTTGGTGACGGTGCAGGGGTGGGAGCATTTGTTGTTGGTCTCGTTGCCGCTTTACTCGCTCCGGTCATCCAAGTCGCATCGATATGAATATATGCCGCCGCTGGTGAGGCCTTGAGGATACAGAAAAGGTTATCCATGGAACTGATTGTAAAGATTGAACGCTATGAATAAACTAAAAAAAAAAAGATTACGCACCAGAACGTAAGCGTTCCCAGCTGATCCGAACTTCGAAGCTTCGGATCTTTGAAACTGATGTCGGTCACCGTACATGGACGTTGGTCCTTGCGTGCGTTCCTTTGCAATGTGCATCGAGCGACTCATTGATGCTCGACGAAAGAACGTTACACTGTCGAACACATCAGGAAGCAGAAGAAAACGACAGGGCATATCACATACATTTTCGCCACCAAGTAGGGCCACGGCCTCTCCAGGCGAGTCGCGACTTGAAACTCCAAAAATTGAGTCCACGCCCATTTCTTTCGTTCGATGATATGTCTGAGCATATTGATAGACGTAATGAGCGATGAAAGGGAGATATACCGAGGAACGTACCAAGAGAGGATCGTTTTCATAGCATTGCCAAGTCACAGGCGCCGAGAGTAGCAGTAAAAAAAACTCCGCTGTATATTCCCTATTGAACCTCACCACTCAAAGGCAGCAAGAAAAAACGGCCTACCTTCCCCGCCCGTTCTCCAGCCATTTCTTCGCTTGTCTCCCAGAACTGATCCTCATGCAGAAAATAGGAGGGAAAATTCCAATGCGAGCGCATATAACAACGCTCCACGATGGAACAAGGTAGACACCAGGTCGACAGTTGATAGTCGTGGTCACAAAAAAGGAGTCGTGGGAAAATATCGGACGCGTCCTTCTGATTTTCACATCCAGACTTCGGACCGACACCTTTTATGTTTGCGGCTATTCCAAGGCCACACACCCAATCCTGTGTCACCTAATGAGCAGGGCCTTGGGTTGCCCTGTTCCCAGCGATGATTACTATATGAGCATGGTCTTTCAAAGCTGCCAGTGACCACTCGCACTTTGGAAAAGCCGTCGCACGACTCGCAAAAGAGAGATGCGGTGTTTACAGCTATACCGTATCTGATTCAAAAATGGAGTGTAGTAAGTAATATAATTGCATTGCTGCAGTTCAACTAACTAATATCTCTAGAAACCCACCTGATCTGCCTCACTGCTCGCATGAGAGGAAATTTGGTATATTGAAACGATTCTTTTTGGGTGTGTGTGACGATATTTCTCTCCTCGTCGCTTGCTAAACGCTGCCACATAAGGATCAGGGTCTTTAGCAAACAAGATTATCTCTCCTTTTACAAAAATGGGAACACATATACGATCATCGCTTAACCGCTGCCTCTAAAAGGCTCTAGGCAGCGGGGTCTGTAATAACAACTAGCTCATCCTCCGGTGACTTCGTCCCTTTCACCCCTAGCTCGATGACATGAAGATACAATACACTAACTCCGGTTGACATTCGTCACGAGATACGAGAACGTCGGGATTAGATCATCCATGCATACTCCCTACCATGTCGACCAAGGGCTCAGTCGCAACTTTCAAGGCGGCACGACGGATGTTCGATGACTGACCGTGCCCGACGCGGGATGCATCCCTCATAAACATCCGTACCCTACGTACTGAATGAACCGGTCGGTGAAGAACATATTCACAGCATTGAACTCGACACCGTCGAAACCTGCTTGGAACACGGTATTGACTGCCGCTTGAGGAACGCTTGGATTTCGCCTCGACGGATGGGATCGAGCACGCCATAGCCTTTGGATATGGCCTTGGACGTATCGGCGTTCACGTTTGAAGTATTTCCAGAATCGGGATTGCCTCCGCCGACTCAACATCAGAGCGGTAATCCAAATGTTCTCGTAGGGTCTCAAGTAATCCAGAGTAGGAGAACCGAAATTGGATATGTAAACACGACGTTCTGCTTATCAGGAATACTGCCGAACCGACATAAACATAACACAGGTCACCATCTTGCCTAATCTGCGTGGAATCATTTGGTCTATATGCCTATAGAGTTTTTAGGCCAAAGTAACAGGAAAAGAAAAGTTGTGCTCACCCTTGATCGACGCTGAAATTTGTATTCCTCCCCCTGGCATGGTGAGTTGTCGCCATCGACTACGCGTGTCGGCATCATCGTTGACAAGTCCCCGTTTCCACGCCAGTCTGAATTTTCGCAGAGCTCCCTGATCTCTTCGAGATTGGACGAGCGTTACTAGGATCTGCATATCAAGGAGATCCTTGGAAAGGGCAGAGTCACGCCCACACTTGATATCAAGTCTGGACAGCTTCGGAAACATCACGTCCCTTCTTGGATGGATAGACAATGCCTTCAAAAAGGGGTTGATATTCGGGCAGTCCTCGACGGTGAGACACCGGAGGTTTGGCAGTCTGCAAAATGAGGAAAGATCCAGGTCAACATCCGAAGCGGAAATTTCCGGATATATGTCATAGGTCCACGTCAAAATAAGGCTGGTAACCGTTGATGAGTTGATTGGCTGAACGACATGTGGAATGGCCATCCTGGTCATCCCATGCGAGAAGATTAATGTCATTTGAAGGTGGGTGAGAGATGGAAGGTCAAAGTGATTGTACGTGATGAATGCGGCGCCCAAGATGAATGGATCCACTCTCAATTCGAGCTGGGAGAGCCTCGGGAGGTGAACTCGGGGTAATTCACTTGAATAAATGCTGCAACAAAGTGAGAGGGTTTCGATATTGACAATACCACGGAGGGTGGTCAATGTATTCTTATGGAATGCCTGGGTATCACAGAAATCGACGAGATTGGTCAGGAGCAAAAAGGGGGTCCCCGATGATTTTGTGAAAGAGCGTAGACGTGGGGCCACAGAAAATACGTTTATGGGCTGAGATCCCCTCTGAGAGAACTTCTCCACCTTAATAGTTTCGAGCCGGTTGAAAAAACCACAGCAAGGCGACAGGAAGCTGGGGTCACAGGACGATCCCCAGACCTCTAACGACTTCCAATAACGAACACTGGGAAGAAGTATCGTGCAAACTGGGTGTGTTGATATATCGTTTTTAGTATCGATGATGACGTGGAGGTTGTGGGGCCGCGCTCGATCAAGGACCATACCAAACATGAACGCTGCTTCATGCCTATGGGCTCTTTCAGTAAGGAATTTGTCCTTTACGAAGTTCAAAGTTCAATCGAATATGGGACCATATTTTGGGGGTAGTAATAGCGACCTTTCGCCATTTCACGCAAACGCACGCCAATCTCCAAGACACAGCATCAGGATGCAAAGGAAATATTTGTTGACCATATAATGTCCAGCACCAAATGAATATCTCCGTCAGGACCTCAGGTAGAAGCCGACGAGACGGGGAGAGGATTTTCTTCGCATTGGCTTGGTTCGCCACGGCTTGGTTACGATCTTTAGTTAGGTATTTAAGAAGGGATGTAGTGGCGCGGATGAGGGAGTCGAGCTCTGCGATACGACCAGGTGCTTTAGAAAGTGTATTTTCGAGACCCTTCCTCTCAAAAGGAGTTGGTGGAGCATTGGATCGTAGAAGCTCGATGATTCGTGCGTCGGGAGGGGCATGGGAATAATCAGGAAGAATACCGGCCAGCCTCGAGTCAAAATCGGATTTTTGAGTTTGTACGTATGCCATGGATCTGTCACAAACATTTAGCAAATTGAATGTATAGAGAAGAACGAAATCTTACTTTCAGCCTAAGTGGATTCGAGTATCGGATAGGATCAATGAGTTGAGACGACTTATCGATGATCACAAATCGGAGTTGACCTGAGTTGACACGTCTGAGTAACACCACGTGAGCGTGACACGACACCCATCGACGCGTCTGAGGCTCTACTCTTCGCGTCCAATATCATGATTTACTAGGTGCTGTAGAGAGTAGTCCATAGGTGGCTAGTGTCGGAACATCTTTACACCTCGTTATAGAGTGAAAGTGCGCTGGCGAGAAATCTGTGGTAAATCTTTGCAGAGGTCGTGGGACAGAAAGTTTTAAGTGGTACGAGCGGCACGGAACGGCGAGGAGAGTTGTCAAGCAAGCAAATCAGTCAAATGGTGGGCATGAGTGATGTTTGCGACCACGTATCATTGTCAAGAAGGTCAAGGATCGGATGTGGGAGTCGGGACACCATGCGTGTACTTGAGATTCCCACCAACGCTTGAAAATCCGGACAGACTAGCCACAAGATTCTTCGAGTCTTGTAGTGCCATAAGGAAATAATGCTGAGTTGAAACTTTTTTCCATGAATAATCTACAGAACCGACAGCAGCAACGGGATACAGGATGCGTTCCTGCACCAATAGGAAGACGTGTCTTCACTACGTTCGTCGGGAACTAGCCATGGGAATTTACACTTAGCGAAGAATATCAGGATGACGAGTCGCCCTCACCTGGCGGATACACTGTTTCCGGTACCTCAGCTGGGCACTTCCGTACCCTCTCCCCCTCCCACCTATTATAGACCAACCATCCTATTCTCGTACATCTTTCCGATAGAAAAATCTCCATCTACGACCACTCTTCTAGCTGCAACAAACAGAACGTATCCCCGACTGTCTCGCGTCCATTTCCTAAAACATCTTCTACACCAATGTAGTCGACGCTGACCCATTTACTGAGTTACCACATGCTCTAAACTCAGCTCGCCCCTTTCAGGGAAACTTGAACGGCTTCACCAGTGAGTACATCGCGACCTATTGTAAAGCTGCCTGGTGTTGCTCGTATGCGAGACAGTATAGCGTGGCATCTAGCGAGGATAAGACCTCGTCGACACCCCAGTTATTGTAGCCAAGATTTTATCCTGGCTGCGAGGTCTTCCGACGGAGTCGATATAACGGAAGTACTGAAGGAGGAAGCCATTACCACTCTGGTGATGCTCAATGCGTGTTGATGGTCTCTCTCGCTCCCATAATCCGAGTCGCATCAACAAGAACATATGTCATCAGTGGGTGAAATACGGAAGTAATAAATGCGGTCTAGTGTTTCCTACACAGAATATTGTAAGGGTCAAACGGCATGAATGAGCGAAATGTGACGCACCAGAGAATAAGCATCCCCGACGCAGCAGAAACTTCAAAGCCTTGGATCTTCGAATCCGATGTCAGATAATATATGTGGATCCCTACTTGCATCCAGAGTCCGTGCGCATGTCGTTGGCGAGGAATATACTGGATTTGCAATGTCCGTCATGGACAAGCTGGATCCGCTGCGATGATTGTGTTCTTTGCTTCGAGGAAGTAATTGATGGACTTGACGAACGAAGATTACACTGACAACCACATCAGGAAACGGAAGAAAGGGACAGGGCACGCAATGTACCCCCCCCCGCTACCAAGTAGCTTCATATGTTGGCCACGACTACTCCAAGCGAGACGCAATGTATCATTCCGGAAATCGAGTCCTTGTCCATGTCTTCCCTTGGCTGATACGTCTGAGCATATCGAGTGCCGATAGACATAATGAGCGACGAAAGGGAGATACGGCGAGAATCATATCTGGAGCTCTGTTGATGGTGCTAGCGAGTAATAGGTGCCCAGCATAGCAGAAAAAGAATCAGCTCTATATTTCCCGATGAATTGAACAACCAAGGTAGCAGGAAAAAAGACTACCTTTCCCGCCTCGTTCTCTAATTATTTTACCTTGTTCATATCTAAAAGCATCCCAATGGGCGCGTAGTACAGCAGTTCTGGTTAACGGAGTTCCAGCATGAAAAAAAATGGAGGGAGGATGGATGACGTCAGTGCATTCGTGGGAAAGTGTAGATCACGTCATCTTAACGGTGAATCCGGATCTCGGCCGGAATTCTTCTCCTGCTTTTACCACCATCGACGCATTGAAGGCCTTGAACCCAACCTAACGTTCATCCTCGGTGATGACTCAGCCTGTGTATGACTATGTGTATTAATGCAGGCAGCCAGCTTCCGAATTATAACTATTGGCATCCACGAACAGTGCCTTTTGGAGCTGGCGCATAATGTAGCTCTGATTGAACAACCGTTGGTATAATACATTGTAAGTAATGCCGGATGCTCCTGTCGCCTTACAGACGGAGGACTCTTCGGTACGAACAACACCTCCCTCTATGGGTTATATTTCCCGCAGACCGTCTTCATGTGACCACCGTCGCTAATCATAGAGGTGATATGACCGCTCAAACCGGGGTTTAGCAGTAGCGGGGAACTGAACGAGTATTCAACGCAGACAAAATGTACGGCTTTCACTTTCTGCCGATATGCGCTCTTATCTCATTGGGTGCATTAGCTCTCCAACAGTTCCTGGGATAAGGGGCTCTAACCGCGTAGCTTCCGGACAGGTCTGCTTCCTCTCTGTTCATCAAAGCAAGAACTAGCCAGCCGGTGAGAATTCCAGTGTATGTACAAACAGAAAGTCAAGCCCCGGTTGTCGGTGTCTATTGCTTTAGGTTCTTCTTCACTACTCTTGGTGTGTCCAGTCTTTTTCCGTCCAATATTGTGTAGCTGGATACCGTGGATTGGTCCTCAGTCTGATATCCTGTTGTACAGCTTTGCTTCATGCTGCGTAGGTGGCCACTATTAGGAAGCTTTGCCAACACATCTTTGCAAATAAGAGGATCAAGAATTCGATTCTTGTGTTGACATCGTCAACGTTCCTGAAGCCATCAAAATGGCTGCTTGTGATATTCCTGATGACTCCGCCCGAGTTCCTCGAATTCAATTTTTCCTGATTACTCGTTGTCCGCCATTCCAGACGGTATGCAAAGCTCCATGTTCCTCGACGGACTCAATAATTCGCTGGAAGCATCCTTCCCTTTCGCATGTGCAATGGTAAATTCTTTATAAACCACTTCAACATCTTGCATTCTACTCACAAGGAATACCCTCGTCTTCTTTAACTGACTATGCGTGCCTTCGGAAAACAATTAGTCTCTTCTGTGTTTCTTGCGGTCTTCCTCGCGACGGTCTCACATGCCGCGCCTTGGCCAACCGCATCGAAACACTCTACACACCGCCGACGGACTATCGGACGCGACTTGACGATCGATACCTACCATCCCGAGTCGACGTTCAAGGTAACATCGTAATGGCCTTGTTCTACTTCTCGTCTTACATTTGTCCTTGTAGACTTATGGAGGAGGGAAAGATATTGCGTCTTTTGTTACCAGTGACCTGGAGACGAGCGCGATCTCCTTCATTGCATCGGAGCTCAGTGTCAACTCCTCTACAATCATGTACAATGCGGGTCACACGGCTGAGAACGATATGAGCTACGCCTATGCGAAGCAATACCATGTACGTCTTGTTTTCCGCTCGATATTACAATACCATTTATTCCCTTAAAAGGATGGCGTTCCTTTTGCCAACGCCGTTGCCAATGTCGCTTTCAAGAACGGCAAAGCCGTTTCGCTCGGGTCGTCGTTCGTAGATACATGTGAGTAATATTTTATACCTAGACCCTCTATGTTCTGACCCTGCGTAGCGAACATTGCTTCCTCCCAGCCCTCCGTAGCGCTGGATTCGATTATCAGCAAGGTTGAAGACGCTTTCAATGCCACCTACAGCGGCATCAACTCCCTCAAATATTTCGCCCTCGCAGACGGATCGGTAGCACTTGCTCATGCAGTCCAGGTCCTGAACGCTGATGCCAACACTGGTTATGAAGCTTTCGTCGATGCCCATTCAGGAGATATAATCGCAGTCAACGATTTTACCGCACAGGCCACCGTAATATCTAATTTCTCCTCACTTTCGCGTGTTTCTGAATCGCCGCACAGTACACTGTCGTACCCATAACCAGGGCATCCGTTGCGGAAGGCGAGCAAGTTCTCGTCAACCCCGAGGACTTAGGCTCTTCTCCTCAGGGCTGGGTGCAGAATGGACAAACCGCGTAAGTATTTTATACCCCCATAATGTATCTCCCTGATTTTGGTAGTGGAAACAATGTCATCGCCTTCAAGGGATTACTGGCTAGCACCACGTTTCAGTCGGCACCCAACACGTTTAATTACCCCTACAACACCGCCATTGACCCGCAGCTTGGCGGCAACGTTGATGCGGCTCGAACCAATGCCTTCTACATTGTCAACAAAGTACACGACTATATATACAGGTACGGATTCACCGAGGCCGCTCATAATTTCCAGCAAAACAACTTCGGTAATGGTGGAATAGGCGGCGATCCTGTGCAGATGTCTGTCCAGGACGCTAGCGACGTCAATAATGCGAATTTCCTCACTCTTCCTGAGTAAGCTGTTCGTTGAACTCAGGTGGCATTGTGAACTGATACGAAGCATTTCAGTGGTCAGCCTGGGATCTGTCGGATGTTTCTTTGGGTCAACTCAATTCCCAGTCGTGATGGAGACTTGCAGAACGATATAATCGTTCATGAAATGACTCATGGTATTACCAACCGTTTGACTGGAGGCGGAACGGCTACGTGCTTGCAGACACTTGAATCCGCTGGACTAGGAGAGGGTGAGTACTTACGAGTATCTTTTGGAATTATTAACTAATAATGTGGGTTTCAGGATGGTCAGACGCAATGGCGGAGTATGGCGGTTTGCTTCCCTTTTCAGTGCTACCTGGCATCTAATCTACAACCATAGATGGACTGAACAAAAGAGCGCTGCTATTTCTGACTATGTCCTTGGGGTTTGGGCGACAAACAATCCTAATGGAATTCGCCACTATCCCTACTCCACGAATCCAAACGTGAACCCACTGCGGTATTCCTCCCTTCCTCAACTGGGCGAGGTTCATTGTGAGTGTAATTATGACTCACCGAGCACTTACTCATTGGTCCTAAGTCATCGGTGAGGTGTGGGCGAACATTCTACACAATGTATATGCCGCTCTGGTCCAAACTTACGGATGGTCGGCGACGGCTATGACTAATGCTAATGGCGGCGGAGGCAATATAGTTTACCTCCACCTGTTCGTCGACGCCTTATCTTTGCAGCCATGCAACCCGACTTGTAAGCATGCCATATTCTCTGGAGTAAAGCCATCTCGCTGAATATTCCTAGTCGTGCAAGCCCGGGCTGCATGGATCCAGGCCGATGTGAACCGGTACAACGGCGCTAATGCTTGTATCCTTTGGAATGTCTTTGCCAGCCGTGGTTTGGGAATGTTTGCAGCGAACTATGTGGACGATGCGACGGTTCCCGCTGGGTGTTAAATACACGCGGTAGCTTTACTCGGCCTACATTTTGCCATCTTTGGCCATCTAATCTTGATATGTGGAAATGAGACTTCTCTAATTTCGTTATGTTGCCGTTATTAATTGCGGAATTCGAAGTGAATTTGAAGGTAAACAACACGACACAAACTAGTATACTCGTGCGTGAACCACGGTTTCCGGCTAATAAGAGTCCAAGCATACAGGGCAAGCGGGAGATTCCCATCCTCGTTGGCCCATCTCGTCACTTCATCCCTATAGTAATAACAACATCCGCAAGTATAATTAATGACTCGTTTGGTTTTTCCCCAGCGTTCTTGCACTTCTTCTGGTGGGATATTCACTAAACTCCTCGCAAAATCGATGAAAACGACACCTTGAGGTACCTTCACATATGGGTAGATGATCACTGGCATATTGTCTGGACGGACGTCCTGGTGGGAAATGCCCAGAGAATTTATTTCCGTGATTCCACACAAAGCGAGAGGAAACTAGTCCGAGGGTGTACGTAAAGGACCGAGACAACAAGAACGAAAATGCAACGTACAATTCGCTTCGATTCGTCAAGAACACGATAAAACAATTTGGAGCCACCCTCAGGTCCGACTTTCACAGTTTCGAACTGGCGCTCCATGGAACTCGACCACAAGTCTTCTGACATCACACTTTCCGTTTCGTCCTCTTCATCTTCATCTTCATCTTCATCGTCGCTATACAGATTTTCGTGCTTCAGATACGTCCGTTTCCACTGTGCGACCGTAACACCATCGATATACTCCATAAACAACACACCCGCCACTTCTCCGTTGGGCATCGTCAACTGTTCACAGAATGAATGAGGAGAGAAAATAATATGACAGTAATTGTACCTTTTTCAACCCGAAGTAATATGGAATCACGGTTCCTTGCAAAGACTCAAGTTTACCATAGACTAGATCTTCCATACGGGGGAGATGCTTGGGAGAAATACAGTGATCGAAAGGCTCCTCAGCCTTAGGCTGTGGAATGGGAAGTAGTGACGGCTGCAGAATCTTGAGAACGACCTTTCCTTTAACTTCTTCACCCAAGCGGACTTCAGCAACACAGACCTGGGACCAAAACGTTCTGTGGTCGCTAAACGTCTGGATGACAGATGTAACGACAACATTATAGGTTCCAGAGCTGGTCGCAAAGAGTGGCAGTTTGCGGGCGTTCGCGATTCCTGACTCTTGGAATACGTGGGGAAATGCGACTGTGAATGACAACCACACCTGCTGAGAGCAACCCAACATTGCCACCTTACGCAGACGGCGAAGCTCGCGACAAGCCTCGCGCAGGGCTGTTGGATCGTCAATGTCGTAGTCCCAGCCAAAGTCCGGATCGTACGGCTGATCAGAGGGTTGGGATATCATTCTCGTTCGAGGGACTTAAGACCCAGTGTGGTGGAGTATTTGACAAGTAGTCGGTGGTGGGTGGTCAACTAGTCATTTGTCGGCAGAGTGCGTTATATAACGTGACTAAATGAGGATATTAAATCCTCGTTGCAGCAATGCTGCAGACAGAAAGCTCCAGATACGCAATTCTTCTGCTGGAATGATGTCAACCGTGTCATTGTTCAGCGACCCTTTTTGAAGGACTGAAATTCTCTATATTTATCTGTTATAGGACTTGCACACGCAGTCGCAAACTGTTCGACACCTTTTTGTAGGTATGTTTAGGGGAAACTTGAGACGCATTGAAGTTGTATGCAAGTTAAAGATTGATACAATTCTAGATATATTCTAAGACTTCATCGGGTGACGGTTTCTGTTTAGCGAAGAACATTCGTAGCACGAATACGGAGTGCACCAATGTTTATTCCCGCTCGGTGATAACGGCATGCAAATGCTTGTCGCGAAATGCGGGTAAGAAGTGGTTTCGGAAATTGACATGTCTGAAAACAGACAAGAATTAGGAACGACACGGAATAGAAAGAAACCGCGGTACCCACTTCGTCTCGTGATTCTTCAAGTCGAACTTCCGAAGAACGTTCGCAAAGAGGATATACAGTTCACACCATGCCAAGCTTCAGGCTGGTATGAGAAGGATAAAAATCCCATGGCAGTGTGTAACTCACTTTATACCAAGACACGCACGAGGACCCTTTGAGAACGGAATCAGATACTTGTCGAGGGACACCCCTGGTTGGAGCCATCGTTCTGGATCGAAACAATGTGGGTCGGGGAAGAGTTCTTCATTCATGAGGACAAAGGTGCTGCCAATGCCAACGGTCGTCTGTCCATTGATTAGATAGGTCATTTAGATTGTAATTGTCATTGAAGAACTCACTCCGGCAGGGACGAGGACACCCTCTATTATCGTAGGAGAGTCAACGACGCGTGGTTTAGCGACGGGAACGCCGTTGCTTATCCGTAAGGATTCTTTGATGACTGCCGTCTGTTTCGATGATGAGATTTTCGTGTGGTATGAGGAGGCTAGGTGGCTCACCAAGTACGGTAGTTTCTCTAGGACTTCGAAGGAGACGGACAAATCCTTGCTCGGCCATACTTCGAGTAATTCCGACATCAAATTGTAATAGACCTTGGGGTTTTCCATGATATGGAAAAAACCGATGGTCATCGTATTACCTATCGTATCCGTCCCGGCAAAGAGCAGATTTTGGGCCTGCGATTACAGTAATGAATGCGATTTGGGAAGAACAAGCGATATTCCGTACCTCATCGGAGAGAGATTTCTTAGAAGGTATCTCACCCGACTTGAATTTCTCCGGCGACAGCAAGCTGTGATAAATAGTTTCGTGCATGCCATCGAGGGACGAGGGGTTTTCTAGGATCCCTTCGATCTGAGTGGACAGCGCGTTTCGCAGTTCAACGAATCCGACGGTATCGGCATTGAGATAGCGCGTGAGGGACTCGGGGAGACGGTAGAGCAATTGGAGGACGGGGAAGTGGCGTATGGTGGTCATCATGGGCATGGCACGTTCGAGGCTGAGAAGGATTGGGTGGGAGAAATCTGGGGAGGAGAGGGCGTCGAACGAGTGGGAGTAGCAGAAGGCGGTGATGATGTCCATTGTTAGGGACTTGAAGGCGGCATAGAGGTTGACAGGTTCATCAGAATAGTCCTTGCGAAAGCGGGAGATAAGGGTGTCGACCTAAGGGAAGTGTACGATGAGTAGGGATAAAGTCAGAGTGAGGGTTGACTTGCCTTGGATTGTATAATGTTTTCGAGCTGGAGGATAGATCGACGAGAGAAGAAAGGGAGGAGAACGTCCCTCCGCTTCTTTGCGACAGCATGGTCAGTAAAACCGAACGAGGACTCGTCCTGTGCAAAGCAGAAGTAGTAATTCGGGTCTTTGGTGAATTTAACTTGAGAGGAGTAAATGGAGAAGTATGCTTGGGGATTGCTGAAATGTAGCTTCAGAGATACAAGTCAGCCAGATAGACTCTACGGCGTTTGCGGGGGGCTTACCTCGTTTGGATTTATGCGAACAACCGGTCCTAAATTGGATCAGTGGATTTGTCCTGATGGAATATCGAGGGGACGTACCATATAATTTGTGGAGTTCCTCGAGTTTCTGGACGAATAGGCCGTCGCAGAATACCTCGTAGTACGTCTGGTACCAACCTGTGAGAGCAGCTAGGCGTGGTCCCGGAAACGATTTGAGGGGATGAAAGAGTAAATGGTAGAGTGTTTTGTAAATGACATAAAAAAAGGTAAGAGAAACTATGGCAGCGCTGTAGCTTTGCATTGGGGATGTCCTGGTGATGGTTGGGTGGAGGACTTTTATCCTTGACCCACCGTTTACGTGTTTCGCTTCGAAGATTCATAAAAACTCTTGCGATTGGTTAATAAAAAGCTTGAGTCTGTCATGGGGTTTCCATAGAAGGATAAATCAATGGTTGCTGCTCTTTCTGATGGCGGTAATCAGTACTCCAGGTAAGAGAAGAGCTGATGACTAGTAAGTTCCACTCCCATCACTAAGTGGCGAGCTAAAGCGATGTACCGGTAGGTCACAAGAGATGAACAAGCTCCAGTAGGTGATACATGTTACTTCATTTATGGGACGCAGTCGACATCTAGTAAAACTCGGCAAAGATAACGGGTCAGCTGTGTGCGAGATGTCGCTCGATCGATAGACTTTGAGTTTGCGCGAGATCGAATTAGCGACTGGCGTTTGGGACTAATACGCCGTGCATCATTGGTCCCTTCATTGTCGAAAAGGAATATCAGAATTGAGAAGGATACAGAAGGGATATTCAAACACGTCGCAGCCAGAGAGTGGATCCTGGACATCCCCTGTGCCAAGCGCCATCGCCTCTTGGATGGTGTATGCTCTATATCTACTAACTAAATAAAACGGGCCTGCACGATGCCTATTCGGTCGCGATTATTGGCCACTAGATACTTATCACTGGGAGTTCAACGTGGGCTTGATAAGCTAGATATTAGCTCGCGCTGAATAGGACCATTTGAGTGATTTCTGTTGGTCGCTGTAGGTCCTAGGAAATGTTGCCAGGTCAAAAGAACAGACTACTGACTGTTTAGTAGCATTTAAATTTTACCTATATGAAAAATTCTTATAGTATACTTGGTAGGAGCGGCAAGAACAAATACAACTTGCATGCTGGCCTCAAAATGAGTATATGAATAAAATCGGAGAAGAAAACAAGCCATATTGGTATTGTTCTTTCGTGGCGCGTCGTCACAGGCAAGTGGCAGAAAGAGTCCTCGGAAATCGGCCCGAGGTCCGTAAGAAAGGCGGATAGAGCAGCTTTCCCACGGTTCCCTTCTCTGTTTGCGACGACGACCATCGCCCGTCCTTCCAATTGTCTTTCTCGAGAATTTTCCTGGGATCTTATTTCGTCCGCTTTCCTGGGTCGGTTAATCATACTTGCAGCCAGGTTTGGCCTCTGCAACTGACTTCAAGAGAACGACGCGAAAGAAATTATCCTTGGTGATGATGAACTAGGAAAGGTAGACAACACTTTTCTCGATTTAGATAATACAATTTATCAGAACATCTGCTACAGATGTCCTCAAAATCGCGTATATCTCATAAGCGCTGTCGACACGGGTTGCTGGAGGTAAATGCCTCTTCGTACCCTCTTTTTCGTCACTCATCGCGTCTGTCAGCACTTGATACAGCGGCGCTAATTTGAACATATCGTCGTTGTTACACTCATAGTGAAGAAAGGATTGAGGAGCCAATTTCTGAGGTTGCGCTGCGACTCGCTTGGGTTAGTCGTGGCTTGTTTATAAGGGCAAGGCGAACAGGTTCGTGAAGATAACCGTCAATATTTTCCATTTCCTCATGTATTTGTGGTGTAGCTTCCTTTTGTTCGACTTAACAGCCACATACGGCATACAGCGACTCATCCTGGCGACTGTGGAAGTCATTTTGTCCACAACGGAGCTCTGGCAAACGGCAGAACCAGGTTCAGCAGTATGTCTGGGCTACAGCAATCACGCGCTGGCGATTCCCTGGCTTCGTCACGTTCCATAATTGCGGCATGGACTGCCCGTTTGGCAGATCCGTTATCTTTCTCACCGCTTGACCTTGCCCCGGTAACACCACGAATACCAAGGAGTCTCTAAATCTCATTGCACATCGTGGCGAAACTATAGAGAGACGTATGGCTACTCCAAACCACTCCATCCTCACCGTGTTCTCTACGCTCCATTCTCCATCCTTGGAGTTTCGGTACTTCCATCGCCACGGGAGATTAGGCCTTGTTCGGTCCCAATTTCATGTCACTTTTTTGAGGGGATTGGGCGTTTATCAACCACATGAAAGATACTTGATGTATCGCACACAGGCTCTGGTAAGTGATCCTCCTTTAACTTCTTCTGCTCGACTTTGAATATGTCCTGTTCTATCCGTGTCCAGTTCTTAACTTTTCAACGAATACCCTTCTGCTTCACTGTCAGTCAGCTATCTTCATGTCGGTGGAACTCGAACTACCGGAGCGAGTGGATGGCAAGAATGCTATCAAGACATGGTCTTCTGCAGGCGACAGACCGCCCTCCCTTGATTACGTTGGTCCTCCAAGAACTCGCCGCCACTTACCTTCGGAACATCAATAGTGAACGGGTCGGTGTGGCACATGTTCTCGGTTACAGACGCGAGGCCATCGGGAGATAGGCCATGTTCGACGGAGATAAAGAGTGGTCGGAAGTTGATTGGTCGGAGAACTATCCAGGATATGAAAATTTCGTCTATGATACACCGGAGAGACTGAGGAGGATACGGAAGAGTCTGGCTACGCTGCCAGACAGTATACAGACACTGGTTAGGGATATTCGCAATCTTTATGATTTTCGCTAACTTTATACTTGCAGAGCGTGCTCGAAATTAACGCACTAATAACGCTTCTAATCCTTTCCGTTGGTAAAGGTGCGCATCCTTCCTACGGTTCCTTTGGTCGATCCTGATTATAAAATATAGGTCATTCGCTGTAATACATTTATATCTATCTATGACAGGTGGGCGTCGTCTCCTTATTATATCTCTGGACGCGGCTCTGATAGAAACTGTCCAGTAGTATTCATCGCCTATCCAATGACATATTAATCCACGTTGCATGCATTCAGAAGTCTGCTTGCTGTGCGGGAAAGGACTATAAATCTTGATATGGATCCCGCCACGAGTCCATCTGGATTCTCAAGTGATATGATACGTACGCACATGGCGATATTCCGATTAGACACGCTGTTTGACCGGCTGGTCTGCTTTACTTGGACTCTCTCTGCTCTTCTGCATAGCTCCTGCTACCACGACTCGATTTTTGAGGCTACATCTTGTTAAGAGTATACCTTGCAACAGTGCCTTCTTGTTTTACAGTGCGCGCAACTAAAGTGTAACATCGGAAGCTTCAGTCAAATCCTTTGAAGGCGTGCTTTTAAGATTTCGCTATCTTTCACAGCGAGTCTTCACGGCTCCTAGTAAATGTATGTTCAAAATGCATGGCTCGCTGAATCGTCGTGGAATGATGGATGACTTGAGATGTCACGCCCACGTGGTGTCACTCACTGTTACCTTTCCTACTTCCTTCCTTCCTTCCTTCCCTTGTATCTCATCCGATCCTAGATTGTGCTGAAAGTGAATTTGCTCTTCTCTCTATGATTTCCTTCACTGAGAAATCATGACAGATCGATCCAAGATCCATGGCCTACATACCAACTAACAAATCGGAATTTGACTCGAGGCTAGCTCCACTACTTCCTGATTATTCACATGCCCCTCCCGACGCCCGAATCATCGAGCTCCTACGAACCAATGCTCCACCGACGGACTTTGAGAGGACACGTCTCAAAGCTACACTCTCCGAAACACCTGATCACATCACAGAGCTCGACTCGCTCATCCGCGCTACCACATCCCTTCTTGATTACCTCACTAAAGATCGCAACCAAGCCCTAGAAAACCAAGCTATTGCCAAGAAGATTCTCACCCCGTGTTGTCGGCTTCCACCTGAGATGCTCACTGAGATATTCCTTTGGTGTCGGGCATTGCGTGGTCCACGTGATCCTCTTTTACATCTTCGTGCAGTGCCTTGGACCTTGACGCACGTTTGCAGGGAATGGCGTAAGGTCGCCATCGCTACCCCGGAGATATGGACCACTATTCGTTTGAACTTCAGGCATGACATGTTCCTTAATGGAAACCACGTGCATAAAGCGGTGTTCATGCTTGGCTTGATGCTTGATCGAGCCCGGCCCTACGATCTCAGCGTTATCATCGAGTATGAGGATGACATCTCTACACACCCCGCTTGTGCAATACTTCTTTCTAGTGTTCGGTATTGGAAATCCTTGGTGGTCCGCGGAACGCCCCGTTACTTCGCCTTCCTGTCGCCCTGCCGTGGTCTTTTTGACCGGCTTGCAACTGTGGAGGTATGGGAGCACTACCGTAGGAGAGTGGAGCCGATAGACATATTTTCCGTGGCTCCGCGTCTACGCTCCTTTACAACGACATTGGATGCCCCCTTCTTGCTCCCAGCTAATCTCGTTGAGTTCATCAATTTGGAATCGTTCACTGAAAAGACATATACCACCCTCCGAGAGCTTGTCAATATCGAAGACCTCACACTCTCTTGCGGCTCGTATTCAAGCGAATTGCCCCGAATTTACCTCCCGAGGGTGTCCCAGCTCCAATTGAGAACGAGTGAACAGAATGTGGGCACCGCATTCGTCACGTATGATCACTTTGACCTGCCGTCTCTCGCCCACCTTCATATCGTGTTCATCTCTAAGGGACAGATGCTCCCTTCACAAGTCGTTCAGCCGATCCGCTCGTCCACGGTAACTAACCTTACTTTGACATGGTCCTTGTTCATATCCCAGAAACCTTTCACGATGGATATTGTGCTGGATCTTTTCCCGTATTGTAGGCTACCGAACCTCCAGCATCTTACCGTCAAGGGCTGTTCACATATCAACCCCTTCCTGCGTGCATTGTCCATCCTTCCCGGAAAAAATGTGATATTTCCGAAGATGTCTGCACTTGACATCCAGTGTTCGCACTTCTTCGGCTTTGAGGATCTCCTTGATATGCATATCCTAGTAGAGCTCGTCCAATCTCGAATAGATCAGGGTGCTCTGCGAGAATTCGATGTATGGTGGAAAAAGGGACTTTTCAATGATGATGCTGATACACGTAGCCGATGGCAACAACTCAGTGCGCTAGGGGGAGGAATACAAATTTCAGCGTCGATCAAAGGTCAGATAATATTATTTTTCCGGTTACTTTCGACTGAAGAATTCGTAGGCCTTTAAACGAGGTGGTTGTATTCAGGAGAGGCTGTCCCGCGTTCTGTCTACGACGGTTCATGTATTATTGCCGATAAATATGGTACCATGTTTACCTATCTAGTTTCGATTTCGCTATCCTCGATTATCTGATGGATGTTCGTTCGATCCATAGGCTCTCTCATACGCAAAATATCCCAGGAAATATTATCCATACTATTGTAATTCATTGGACCTTTGCTTAGCAAACTCGGCTATAATTTGTGCTGATCGAGCGCTCTTTCGAGAGGAAGAGTTTTGTTCGAGGTGCTGTTAAACAACCCTTGAGAACGCTGTATGTGTTCTTGACACTCCACGGTTTGCCGGATTCGTCAGTGTAACTCCCACGCCTTTATGAAGTAGCCCATGGTTCGCTGGAGTTGTGGCAGGTATACATTTCGGGATCACTGCTTCTCATACTGTATCGGTCCCTTAAGAGTTTACCTGACTTCTACCTACGGTCGGGGTTCGACTCCATACTAAAGACCATTTAGCTGTGTAGTGTCCTTTTATATTCACAGTGAGCAGCGGGCACTAGAAATTCTGCGTGGTCACCTGCGTGGTACCACGCTGGCGTGGTGCGTGGCCACGCAGCCACGCACGTCACTCGTTCAACTCCGGTTGAACACAATAAATTTAATATATATATACTCCGCAATGCTCAGAAATCTTTTGTTAGATATCAGTATGTTTGTTTTGCTTTCAAACATGAATTATCTGGAGCAAGCATAAGTGGGTAGGAAAATGATTTTTGAGCCCAAGTCTTGCAAAGTACAGTGTGTGGAACTTCGGATTTATGATTTCTAGCTACCAGCACATCATAAATGTATGTATATATGATTCTGAGACAGTCATACGTTGAAACTTTGGTGCTCTCTCATTCTAAGTGCTTAAATTTTTTAAACTTGTGTTGTACACATAAATTACCCATGAATTTCGCATGAATACAGCTTCAATATAGCTTCGATGCATCAAGTACTATCCCAGTTGGCCATAAAACACACTAACAAAGTTACTTTTTTCTCTGAAATTTAACCCTCGACCACGCAGCTGACCATGCTCATGTACCACGCCGCCACGCTGCCACGCCGCCACGCAGGCACACCATGCAGGCACACCACGCTCGACCACGCTGATCGGCCATGCCGCCACGCAGACCACGCAGGCACCACGCAGGCACCACGCAAGTACCATGTATGATTCCTCGCCCCGTTTATGATGTTATTCATGCTGTGCAGTAAATCGAACAATATACCGGTGCATTTGGTGTGTTCAACTCAAGCGGAACTAGTCGACTTATGATCGGTTCAGTTTTCCCCCACCAAATTTTGTTTCGGGTCCTCACTATAGGTATTGGTTGTATTCATATGATGTATTCTAGTCATGCGCTGATGAACCTATTGACTCCTGCGGGCAGAAAACACAAGACCTAAAACGGCAAGTGCTATCAAGCAGCTAATCTGAAGGCAGGTTCTAGCGAGTCTAGTCTTGCACCTCCGTGCGGTGACTATAGCTTCCTAGGATGGTAGCGAACTTTTGCTACGGTTGTTATGAGTCCCTAATGGTCTAGAGAGGCTCAAGTTATGTACGCGAAGTTTCCTGGAAGGGAAGCGATGCGTAAACGTGGCTGTAGGCTGAGTGGGGGCAACCTATATACGGCGCGAACTTTCTGTTGGTGTCGGAAACCTAGCTATGGTTCCAGTATTGTAACTGTGTTTCTAATGAACTTCGTTAGTAACTTTCTTTACCTTTACTAGTCTTTTGAACGCGACGTTTCAAGGTGAGAATGACAAGAAGGATAGCTTTTCTTATGCTTTAATATTCCTTCCTGCTTTACAGAGCGAAGTAGTAACAAGACTTAGTGGTCTGGTCTCTTAGAACACAGAGACGCGACGTTAAATCTTGTTGGTTGTGTGAATATGGGGAATTGGTGGGGTATCCGCCCGTCTATTATTTTCTAGCTACGTTTTGTCCTCTTTTTATACAAAGTTCGCGAACTTTTATCAGTAAGCAAAGTTTCTAAGGCTATAAAACCACAGTACGTATTGCTGAGCATGTCTAAGGCATTTATAATACTAAAGAACTTTTTAAATACTTTACTTACAGTGCCGCCAAAGTGCGCGGGTGCGGCTGGTTGTTTTGGTAAGATTTTCTTACATATCCTTGGCTATGGCTCACTAATACTACTGGTTTAAGTACACGACCATACGGTCCCGTACTTCCGTTAGCAATCCGTAGTCGTAAACAGCCTACGCGTGGTGAAACCCATGACTCGGCCAGTGCTGCGCGCGCCTAAGTTCTAGGCCAGTCGGGCGCTTACTCTGTTTATGGATGATCGGTAATCAAAAAGGGACTCGTGGGAATATGGCGCATCAGTTCCGCAGTGTAACTTCGCGTACTTTGCAAAGTTCGGAATGAAACAAGTTGGCCCTTGCTTGCAACGTTAGGTTTACTGAAAGTCCGTGGGTGGGACATAATCGATAATTTGAAGGTAGTGCCCGCGATTTCTGAGCGCACAGAGCCTGGAGGCTCATCAGCGCTACTTCCCTGCAGTTTTAACTCAGAATTCTGCTAGGTTTCTTGAGTCGGTTCCTTGCAGCGACAGTACAGCCTTCAGAGAGCATTATTATGCACGACGGCTTCTTTCAGCTGTCAAGGAAATCGGATTAATCGTCATCAAGCTCATCGGTAAATGTCTTGCCAAGTTATCAAACATGTCGATGTTTCTTAAGGATTGGCCGTGGCCACGACTCAGAGTAATCCTTGGGTTCCCTTGTAGCAGATCGTTTGGGGGGCTCTTTCAGTCGATTCTGATGAGTCATCCCGTCCTCATATACATAACTAGGTCCTGGCTAACGTTTGGAAGTCAGCGCGGCCTTGAGGTGAATAGAAAAAATATATAAATAATCTCTACTACGATATTTGATCCGACGTTGACTACCCCTGTGAGTGACATGGCAACCACGCCAACCACGCCAATCAGGGCACGTCAAACCACGCTGATGACAACTACCACGCAGCCACGCAGGCTACCACGCAGAATTCTTTTTGCCCAAACGAAAATGCTTATCCCTTTTCATAAGGTATGAAACAAAAAATTAAACCTGAAGATAATAGACTGGATGATATCGTCTGTGCTGACCACATCGTTGTCTTTGGCAAATTTCGTGGCAACGAAGAAATGAGTTCCGTTCATTTATTCATGTACCTGTAACATCGTAGGCTTGGTAGGAGCAGCAAGAATGCACAAGACGTTCATGTAGGCTGCAAATGAGCCTAGAAATTTTCGGAAGTCCCGCCATGCCTAGGGTATTCATGGCCTACATAGGGGAGGGGGGGTTCTTTATGGCCAAAATGTGTGTAACAATTACCGTAATTTTGTTCCATTTCCTGATGCCCCTCGTTGTGCAGCTTTCTTTCGTCGAGCTGCTGGCCTACGCGATGGGTGACGGCGATATCTGACTTCGTAATCGCCACGCGGACTGTCAGTTTGGAGGCTCCATAGCAACGCGAGCAATAAGCTCCATATCGCCATGTATTTCCTGGCGTCCGGCTCAAACCCAATAGCAAGCTTATCCTCTCTCACAGTTACGGTGTCGTCCTTGAGCAGCTGGTCTTGCGATCTCTGGAGCTCGAAGGTGACTTGCAGCCACATATCATCCTAGCTTCAATTTTAGGAACATAATGGGAGGACCACATGTTCACCATTATCACCACTAATGCATGACTGTTGGCCATATCGTAAGAAGAAATGTGAATACCCTGAGATTGCACCACCGGAAGGGCGTTGTACAAGTATTTAGATGATAAAAATACACGTTTATGCGTTTACCTTGGGGGTTGACCATGGGACGTGTGTTCTCCTGTACGGACGCGTACGTTTCCGTTATAGGTCCACGCCAACGGCTACGCATCAGTATAACCGCCATCAGTTCGCGGGCTAATCACATTTCCCAAGCACGTCTAGCGGAGTGGCGAGGACAACAGTATTTCCAAGCAGTCAAACGGTACGTCGACTAATAATCCTCTAGTGGATATCGTCGAGTCATAAATCAATTTTGGTGCTCTCATGGCGAGGTTGGTCTTACGCGGGCGTACAGGATGCTGATACAATATAGGATTGATGTGTAGTAGGTCACAAATACTACTAGACGTCCGTCATCAGTGGGTGTGTATAGAGGTATCATGATACGACGATGCTTACATTTCGCAACCACCATTTGCCAGCGAAGAACTATGTAATGCTGTCAAGATTGGCGGTAGCAACGAGAGAAAAGTGCGCACCTGCATCAGTGAAAAAGATGGGACGTCCCTTTGGCAGTACGCTATAAAAGTCCACTCTTAGCGAAAAAAGCAAAGGATGATGCATTGATGACTCGCCCTCACCTTGTCATTACACCGTATCCGGCAGCTCAGCCAGACATTTCCTCACCCTCTCCAGTACCTCCAACCTGTCATGCACCAACTTCCCACATCCGGGACATCTTTGCAATAGACAAGTCTCCATCTCCGGCCATTCTTCTATCTCCAACGAACACAACCTATCCCCAGACGGCCTCGCGTCCATCTCCCAGAACATCTTCCACACCAGCGCCGTCCACGCTGACCCGTCGACCGAATTGTCACAGCCACCACATCTCGCGTCGCCCTCCATACCCACCCGAAACTCATCTCGTCGTTTGCGGTGAAACTTGAACAGCTTCACTAGCGAGCGCGTCGATATTCGCCGCAGAGCTTCCTGGTGCTGCTCCTCGTGGAGGGACAAGCTCAGCGTATGCTTCGATGCGAGCTCCGCTTCCTCTTCCCACCCGAACCTCGTCGCTATCCCATACACCCGGAGCGGTTCTCCTAGGAACATCGGCGCCATGATCGATGCACGTACGACATCCACAGCACCTCTTGCTCCCCAAGTCTCCGCTAGACTCAGCACACCCTCGAGGTCATCGAATGTGCGCCACGGAGGGATCGCAAGACCGCTGATGATTCGCAGCAGCCGCTCGAGGACGACATCGTGTTCGTGGATGGGAATGGGATTGCTATTTGGTTCGAATGCGAAAGAGCGGGACGCGAAGAACGTGGTGGCCCTTCGCAAGACTGATGATGGGAGACGGTAGAGGGTGCCGTCGAGCGAGGATAAGACTGCATCGGCGTTGGGAGTGTTGAAGGTAGGATGATACGTGTCTGGGAGATCTTGAGACGCCATGGCGGAAGTATTGAAGGAAGAAGGGAGTGATAACTGGTCAAGAAGCCAGGTGTGGGCATGTGTTGATGGACTCGTTGCCGCATGGATCGTTCCGGTAATCCGAGTCGCATCAACATGAACACATGTTGTTGCTGGTGAGACGCAGGAAAGACATTCGTGGAGCTGAATGCTGCCTAGCATACCTTGGACCTAGAATTTTGAGGATATAAGGTAAAATTTGAACGAAATATCACGCACCAGAGGTACGAGCGTCCCCAACAGAGTCGACAGATCAGAAACTGACATCATCGGATCTGGTGTCGGACGAGGTAGAAGTTGATATCGAAATTGCCCTCTTGGATCCAGAGTCCACAAATTATGGGAGCATCAATACATTGTCGACGGGGTATATGCTGCCCCTGATCGTCCGCCACGGAAAAAGCTGACTCTGCTGCGACGATTCTTCCCTGCGATACCACCAAATCATTGATGAGCTGATAAACGCACGCTTAGCTGTCAAATAGATCAGGAAACAAAGATAACCGCAGGACATGTCGCGTACCTTCATGTGCGACCCACGGCTATTCCAAGCGAGTCGTGACTAGTCGCTGCAGAATTGAGTCCCAGTCCGTTTCCCCCCCTTAATGGTGTATTTGAGGGCCGCGAAACCAGAG
Source organism: Armillaria mellea (assembly GCA_030407055.1). Taxonomy (NCBI): domain Eukaryota; kingdom Fungi; phylum Basidiomycota; class Agaricomycetes; order Agaricales; family Physalacriaceae; genus Armillaria; species Armillaria mellea. Next base: position 776,759 of record JAUDZF010000013.1, read on the forward strand.
CCGGGGCACTGATAGGCGAGATAAGAGACGAGATGAAGGCTACGCTGGTGATCTTACCTCGAGAAAACCGCGTTGACGCCACCAAGGAGAAACAGGTACCACAATTAGCTGCAGGATACCTGTTTTCCAATGAATTTGAATATTCAAATTACAAGAACGCGGCTGGAAAACTACCTTTAGCGCTGGATGACTCCGTTTCCATGTCAGTTCTTGGCGTCCTTTCTCTTCCAAAAGCCACCTGTCACGCACAGACTATTCGAGAAAGGGCCCGTAGGATCGCAAATTAACTTGGCCTGACGAAGGGAAAAAGCGAGAATAAAGAGTCTATCGAAACGGACATCATGGTCACAAACGAAGGGGTCGTGCGAAAATATTACTCACGTGGTCCTACATATGAATTCGGAACCCGGGCCGACTTCGGACGCGATGGACTCAACCCAATATGAAACTTTTTACCATTAATTCAATGGGCCGAAACTTTAATGTGGGCATCGATTCTGATTGGCGAATCCTTTCTGGAGCCTGCAAAGGTCGTCAGTCAAGAGGTATGAAAACTTCTCCCCTTGTACCTTCCCGGGGCGTCAGTGGTCACCTCTCAGCTTACCGGTACCCAACATATCTGCCTGTTATTTTCACTTTAATAGGGTATATACCCCACCATCACTGAACTAGGACAATCTACTCGTTCCGGGAAGTTCTGGATATCCGGTTTCCTTTCGCCGCGAAGGCTCAAGGCATTCACTCGCTCTTATGAGTACACTCTCTGCCTTCCATTTTTTCACCTGTATAGAAGTCGAACTGAAACCGTAGAAAGGATTAAATATGCATTGCGGCCTTTGGAAGCAAAGACGATCGATCACTGAAGGCCACACTCGTAACGGAGACTCACCAAGAATAACTGGACGATCCGAGAACAATAGGACAGCAGGTATAGGCCCGTAGCGCTTCCGGTGATGCCAAGGCACGCTACTATACTATCTCCCCCCAGCTAACAGGACCATGATAACAGAGGTCGTTGTTAATGGTTGTGGAGCAGGTTATAGCTCGCGTCTGGGTGTTACAGGTAGCAGACCCACGGTACTGATCAAGGTCCGAAGGCAAGACCAATGCGCAGAGACCACGAATACGAATTGAGGACCATCGCGAGAGCGACAATTAACATTTGTCACAAGACCTGCTGCAGATATCTTGCAAAAAATTGCTTGCTCCCGCTCGACAACTAGCGATTGTTCGGTAAGCAGAGTTGGCTCTCGGACGTTGCCAGCCTGCTTCGTGGTACAGAGTTAGTTCGATGGGGAAGAGCATATTCTTGAGAAGAAATGTTCATCAAGAGGCGAAATATAGGAATGCAGACAGCAGTCGTTGTACGAGACTAGGTAATGGTGGATGCGAGATCGACGGCGCACGCACAACAAAGTGTGTAAGCATGACTGGATTGTTCAACCTATCTCTATACATCAATCAGTCACTTTATCGAACATGACTAAACGGCCGACTAACCAGGCAATGTCTCCTCAGCTCGGTACTAGTACTCGTTCATCCCAAGAGTTCAGTCGAGAAGCATCCCGATTCTCACGTGTGGATTGTGCTTGGTATCGCACAAATGAAGGACGACCGTCGAGAAGAGATACGGTCAATACCTTCAGTAATTCGCCAATCAAAGCTCTGTAATCTGCTAGAGATGTTGGCTGTTAGACCAGAGGGGCGTGAAGAAACATACACTATGCATTTCTGTCACGATTGTTCGCCTTCCGAGGTTCCAACCAGAAACCAACGTGCATCTGGAAATGATTTAATTACGCCACCTTCGAAGCCGAGTTTCCCAGAAATCCCTCGAATCTAAGGATGATGGAAACTAATTAGTACCTAGCTAACAAGTGCTTTGTTCAGCACACTCAATGGCCGCAGAACGTTAGATTAAGCATGTGACAGACGGTGAGTCTCTCTTCCTATAAAGATGTTGGATATTACGGTACAGAATCTAAACACGGATGTATTTTGATCTGAGTGTGTTTCGCAGCGTGCACGCCAAGCTTCGATACTGCCACGTTGATGGATCCATCCATGGCCAGCGTAAGAGTGGCTGATAATGAGTCTGATAACGATGTAATCATCGGATGCATTGTTTATTCCCTGAAAACCTTGTATAAATGGTGTGAGGCCTCACGGAACTCTTAGCGTCTATCTGTTATATACATTTAATTCGGCTCTTTTAGATATCACGGCATAACGTAAACGATACATCCAATAATAATTATATGTGTCCTGTTCCGAACTCAGGGTGCTCTAAATCTTTGGGCGCCCATTTCAATGACAAAGCCGATGGCAACACATCTTGATGGTCCGTGCGCTAATCGACATCGTTTCCCTCTGACTACGAAGACACCACAGCCAAAACCTCTTAGTACGACCAAGGGGTACCAACCTACGCCAACTGCTACGAACATTGTTGTCTTCTTTTCGATGGAGCACAACAGGTTGCCCGAGATCACACTCTCTGCCTTTGATGAAACTGGGGGAGTAGAATCAAGTATTCCGGTGTTGAAGCAACGGTCATACATTGGTAGAGAGCCTATCATATCATCCGCACTCGCCAACACACCCTGCGCTGCCCTCGGTGTCGATGGTGTCCTAGAGAAGCTTAACGCTACACTCGGCACATCATACAATCTGGACCTCCCTTATGTCTTGGATAAAGTCCTAAACGCCACACCACATAGGAACCACAGCTGGACGTCACACAGTAGACTACCGCTGCCAGTTCGCGTATTCATGCAAGAGATGGGTTACGATTTTGTGCGAGCGAAGGCCTTCATTCGCTCGACGCATCCTGTGTCCTTACGCGGTGTTCTCCAATCCTACATTGCACAAAATCACGACTTTGGCAAAGTCTACGCTCATTTACGCCCATATTGGTCTGACTTTGCCGGTAGCTGCGGACCAAGTTCTCTGCAGGCATTGAAAGAACGGTTGGACAAGTTTGGTCGTCCATGGGAGCCTGGCGGGATTGGAGAAATGTGTATCCAGAAAGATATTCCCCCCCGGCGGGTCTGGGATCTGTATGCCAACCGGGTGGTGCCATCGTGGGTCACACCCAAGAGGCCGTGGGGGATATCACATGCATGGGTGCGCGAGAAGGACCGCGTGGGTGTGATGACCCCTATCAACGGAAACAGGTGGCCCGTGCCCACGCCGAAGGATGCAAATCTTGATCTTATCCGCATCGAGATGTTGAACCTCGGAGTGGAGTACGCGTGGTTGGATGTTCTGTGTTTGAGGCAGGAGGGTGGGAAGAGTGAGTACCTGCGCAGCTTTGAGTGGAGGATCGACGTGCCCACGATCAGGAGTGTCTATTACGGGGACCGCGGGGTGGTATGCTACTTCTGCGGGCTGGGTCGACCATTGATTTTTGAAGACGGCTACTTTGAGAGCGACCGATGTTGGTTTAACCGAGCATGGACACTACAAGAAGTCCCTTACACAATAAACGGAGGAATCCACACGGTCATTTGCGGGGAGACCGGTATTGAGGGCAGAAATGAAGAGGAAATACGAATCAAGTTCGACGAACAGCTCACATCTTTGCGACAGATGCGAGATGAGAAATCGGTCTTTTCTGTCCTATCAGAGATGCAGAAACGGGTGTCAGCAAAACGTCTGGATAAAATCGCAGGTTTGGCATACGTCACCGATGTGCGATGGCTCCCAATGTATGAGGTGCGTTCTACAGAGGCAGCCTGGGCGCTGCTTGTGATGGCGATGTACCCCGAGACTCGAGCGGATTTGTTCTTCTATTATCCTGAGCCTGGAAATGGAACCAGGCGTTGGCGACCATCATGGAAGCAGGTCATCACGCAGACACTTCCGTCACGTGGCGAGGCTGCAGCGATAGGGTCCGCTGATAATTCGACTGTTCTTGGTTGGTTAGTGGACGGGTACCGTGGACCCCGTATCAAATCAGGCGAACTGTGTGGATTGGCTGACAAATCACACAACGAGGATCCTCGGCAGGGAGAAATGGTCGTCAAAGATGGCGCTGGCGCATCCCACAGGATCAAGGTTGTCGCTAATCACCAGTACCAAATACCGGACGGCTTGTATACATTGATAGGCAATAACGGTGACGCGGATGGAGTCGTCATGAAATATTGGGTTGTTGGGCACCAGCGAAAATTTAACTGGTTCGAGAAATTATCAGTGATACATATACATGACGAGGACGAAAGAACGAAACTTCAGGACCTTGCAGTTGCGGAGAAGTGCTCTAAACTGATTCTCCTCTGATGTCGATGAGGCGTTCGGAGTTATCAGAGGACCTTGTAGTGTTGTATATCCTGTCTATATCTGCTCTAACATTTATCCCATTACTCTACCAGACTACATCATGGTACCATTACCTCTATATATTATGGTGCTCTGCAAGAATTCGATGTATGGTGGAAAAAGGGACTTGTCAATGATGATCCTGATACACGTAGCCGATGGCAACAACTCAGTGCGCTAGGGGGAGGAATACAAATCTCAGCGCCTATCAAAGCCTGAGGCGAGATAATATTATTTTTCTGGTTACTTTCGACTGAAGAATTCGTAGGCCTTTAAACGAACCGGTTGTATTCAGGGGGCTGTCCCATGTTCTGTCCACGTCGGTTCATGTATTATTGCCCATAAATATGGTATCATGTTTACCTATCTAGTTTCAATTTCGCTATCCTCGATTATCTGATGGAGGTTTGTTCAATCCATAGGCTCTCCCATACGCAACATATCCTAGGAAATGTTATCCGTACTAATGTAATTCATTAGGCCTTTGCTTAGCAAAATTAGCTATACCTTGTGCAGATCGAGCATCGAGCGCTCTTCTTTGGAAAAGAAGAACTGTGCTTGAGGCGCTGAATAACCCACCCTTGAGGATGCCGTATGTGTTCTTGACACTCAAGGCCAGTAATGAGCGGGACCAACCGTGATGAGCCGACCTTTTACAACATTATCCACTAATTGTGAATCAAAAAGACCGCAGACCGCCGTCCGGGCTTCTGGCGACTCGCCTCCGATCCAACTTGTCGATCCCGCCTTGAAATCCCGGTAATATTTATCTCGCCTATTATCACGAAGCAATAAGTAGTGTCAATTTTAAAGATACACCTTGTCGTCTTGATACAAACAAGATGGCATTGCTTTCGTCGGAACAAGTGCCGACTCAGAAGGACATACCGAAGAACTACAAGTGATTACTCGCCCTCGCAGCTAAACAACTTCCAGCTTCACTTCTGGGCGCCTGAATTACCACAAGCCATGAGGAGCAGAAGCACCAGGAAGCGTTGCAGCGTATTTGGCTGCGCTTCGCCGGTGAAGGTGTTCAAATTTAATCGCAAGTGGCGAGATCAGTTTCGGGGGAGTATGGAGTGCGACGCGAGCAGTATAGAGGGTGGTCGACGGGTCATAGTGGACGGCGGTAAGGTGGAAGATATTCACGGAAACGGACACGAGGTCCTCGGGAGATGTACTGTATACTACTAGACATCCGTCATCAGTGGGTGTATAGAGGTATCATGATACGACGATGCTCACCTTTTGCAGCCGTCATTTGCCAGTGAAGAACTATGTAATGCTGTCAAGATTGGCAGTAGTAACGAGAGAAAGAGTGCGCACCTGCATCAGTGAAAAAGATGGGACGTCCCCTCAGCAATCCTAGAGTGCACGCTGAGAAAGTCTACCCTTAGCGAAAAAAGCAAAGGATGATGACTCGCTCTCACCTTGTCGTCACACCGTATCCGGCAGCTCAGCCAGACATTTCCTCACCCTCTCCAGTACCTCCAACCTATCATACACCAATTTCCCACATCCCAGGCATTTTTGCAATAGACAAGTCTCCATCTCCGGCCATTCTTCTATCTCCAGCGAACACAACCTATCCCCAGACGGCCTCGCGTCCATCTCCCAGAACATCTTCCACACCAGCGCCGTCCACGCTGACCCGTCGACCGAATTGCCACAGCCACCACATCTCGCGTCGCCTTCCATACCCACCCGAAACTCATCTCGTCGTTTGCGGTGAAACTTGAACAGCTTCACTAGCGAGCGCGTCGATATTCGCCGCAGAGCTTCCTCGTGCTGCTCCTCGTGGAGGGACAAGCTCAGCGTATGCTTCGATGCGAGCTCCGCTTCCTCTTCCTACCCGAACCTCGTCGCTATCCCATACACCCGGAGCGGTTCTCCTAGGAACATCGGCGCCATGATCGATGCACGCACGACATCCACAGCACCTCTTGCTCCCCAAGTCTCCGCTAGACTCAGCACACCCTCGAGGTCATCGAATGTGCGCCACGGAAGGATCGCAAGACCGCTGATGATTCGCAGAAGCCGCTCGAGGACGACATCGTTTTCGTGGATGGGAATGGGATTGCTGTTTGGTTCGAATGCGAAAGAGCGGGACGCGAAGAAGGTGGTAGCCCTTCGCAAGACTGATGATGGGAGACGGTAGAGGGTGCCGTCGAGCGAGGATAAGACTGCGTCGGCGTTTGGAGTGTTGAAGGTAGGATGATACGTGTCTGGGAGATCTTGAGACGCCATGGCGGAAGTATTGAAGGAAGAAAGGAGTGATAACCTGGTCGAAAAGCCAGGTGGGCATGTGTTGATGGACTCGTTGCCGCATGGCTCGTTCCGGTAATCCGAGTCGCATCAGCATGAACACATGCTGTTGCTGGTGAGACCCAGGAAAGATGTTCGTGGAGCTGAATGCTGCCTAGAAGACCTTGGAACCAAAATTGTGAGGATATAATGCAAAAATTGAACAAAATATCACGTACCATAGGTACGAGCGTCCCAACGGAGTCGACACATCAGAGCCTTACAACATCGGATCCGGTGTCGGACGAGGTATGAATCAATATCGAAATTGCCCTCTTGGATCCAGAGTCCACAAATTATGGGAGCATCAATGGGCCGAAACGTTAATATAGGGAGAGATTCTGACTGGTAAATCCCTTCTCGGGCCCGCAAATGTAGTCAGTCAGGCGGTATGAAAACTTCTGCCCTTGTACGAAACGGTACCGGGTCTCTGTGATAGACTTGTATATTCGTAGCGGACTCAGGTAGCTTTGGCTTCGTCTCAATCTACTAATGTATCAATGAACGCTGCTGAATCACCAGGGTATGACTGTAATCCCAGATTACATCAGGATGTGAGATAAAACATGATGTCCCTGCACCTGTGTAAGGGATCTGGATTTACATATGTACTATTATTTACCTACATCATTAGCAGCGCCCGTTATCCTTCCGTATTCGGACTTGTTGGAATATGGCAATCCGGCATCATGCCGAAGATGCTGATTAAGGAAGAAGATATAGGAAAAGTATAGAAGATTCTAGTAGATAGTCTTTTAGTATATAAGTAGGTACTGTAGTGTACATCCTCATGCATTTGCAGAGCTCAGCCAAGCACAATACTACTGGCCCGACACAGCGCGTGTACGTATGGAAGATGAACTGATCCCCCATATCACAACAGGACTCTCGCCTCTTAATCACTTACTATCACTTATGTCTACCTTACTAGCTTGTATCTTTGACTCTCCCTCACTCAATACACCCCGTTGGCATGTGTAGCTTTCTGGTCAAAGGACCTCGTAAGGTATCGTAACCTTTACAACCTGGGCAGTTTGAAGTCACGTAAAAATACGACGGGAAGGCGAGAGGAAAGCTAGGTTAGAGGACAATGCTCCCCAGATCTCTACGGATTTCCTGTACAGAACACTAGGAAGAAGTATGGCGCAAGCGAGGCATGCTGATATATCCTCCCGAATATAGACGATAACGTTGTGATCATGAGGGCGGGCTCGATTGACGTTCACGCCGGCCATGAACGCCGCTTCATGCATACGGCTTGCTCCAAGGAACTTGTCACTCCCCAAGTTCAAAGAAATACTTGACCATATTCTCGGGGTGGTAATTGCAATCTTATAGTATTTCATTGCTGACCACAAACTTTCATAGCTGGCTCCCGACGAACATACTGAAGACACGCCTTCCCATTGATGCAGGAGCATATCGTGTTTCCCGTTGTTCCTGTCAGTTCTGTAGGTTATCGCATGAACCAAGTTTTAACCCAGAATTACTTCCCTATGGCACTACAAGACTCGATGAATCTTGTGGCTAGCCTGTCCGGACTGTCAAGTGTTAGGGGGAACCTCAAGTACATGCAGGGTGTCCCATGTTCGATCCTTAACCTTCTTAACAACAATGTAAGGCCTAAAACATAGCTCAGACACACCTCTTGACTAGTTGGCTTCACAGTTCTCCTCGCTATTCCGTGCAGCTCCTATTACTTAAAATTTCATTTATACCGAGCCTCTGCAAAGATTTAATAGAAATTCTGCAAGCGCGCTTTCACTTTACAATGAGGGGTAAAGACGCAGCCCTATCCAGTCATGCACTAGTCTCTACAGCATCTAGTAAATCATGATATTGAACTCGAAGAGTAGAGCCTCAACACGTTGATGGGTGTGGTGTCACGGTCACGTGGCGTTACTCAGACGTGTCAACTCAGGTCGAACTCCGATTTGTGATCATCGATGAGTCGTCTCAATTCATTGATCCTATCCGATACTCGAATCCATGCAGATTGAAAGTAAATTTTCATTCTCCTCTATAATTTATTTTGCCAAATGTTTGTGACAGATTCATGGCCTACATACCAACTCAAAAATCGGATTTTGACTCAAGGCTGGCCGAGATTCTTCCTGATTATTCCCATGCCCCTCCCGATGCACGAATCATCAAGCTTCTATGCACCAATACTGCACCAAGTCCCTTTGAAAGAATTGGTCTCGAAACTACACTCTCTAAAGCACCTGATTGTATCGCAGAGCTTGACTCCCTCATCCACGCGACCACATCCCTTCTTGAATACATAACCAAAGATCATAACCAAGCTGTGGCAAACCAAGCTAATGCGAAGAAGATCCTCTCCCCGTCTCGTCGGATTCCACCTGAGGTGCTCACCAGAATATTCATTTGCTGTGGGAATTATCTGATCGAAGGGGCCCTCCTTTGGACCCTCATGCAGTCCCTTGGACATTGACGCACGTTTGCAGAAAATGGTGTGAAGTCGCTATCGCTATCCCCAACATATGGTCCACTATTTGCTTGAATTTTGTGCAGGACAAGTTCCTTAGAGGAAGCCGCGTGAATAAAGCGGCGTTCATGCTTGGTATGATCCTTGATCGTGCTCGGCCTCATGACCTCGCCGTCATCATCCAGCATGACGATGACATATCTACACACCCAGCTTGTGCGGTACTTCTTCCTAGTGTTCGGTATTGGAAATCCTTGGAAATTGTGGGAGTAGCCTGTAATCCCCGCTTCCTGTTGCCTTGCTGTTGTTTTTTTGAACGGCTTGAAACTGTCACGGTGGAGCAGCCCCTTGCTGGGGGAACAGAAACCATGGACATATTTGCTGTGGCCCCACGTCTACGCTCATTTACAAATTCATCGGACGCCCCCTTTTTCCTCCCAGCCAATCTCGTCGAATTCCGTGATACCTTTCCGTTCAGTGAAGATACACGTGCCACCCTCCATAGCCTTGTCAATATCGAAACACTCTCAATTTTGTGCGGCTCGTATTCTAGCGAGCTACCACGGATCCACCTCCCCAAGCTCTCCGAGCTCGAATTGACAATGAATCTAGGGTGTTTCAGCGCCGCATTTATCACGTACAATCACTTTGACCTACCATCTCTTACCCACCTTAAAATTCTCTTCTTTCCTTCCCAACCGATGTTCCCTCCACATATCCCTCAGCCAATCCATTCTTCCACGGTAACCAGCCTTACTTTGACGTGGCTGACCTTGTCCCAGAAATTATCGACACTGGACATTGAGCAGGAATTTTCTTCATTTTGTAGGCTGCCAAACCTCCGGTGTCTTACCGTTGAGGGCTTCTCTGATATCAACCCCATCATCGGTGCATTATCCGTCCGTCCCGGCAGCAACGTGCTATTTCCGCAGATTTCTAAACTTGATATCAAGGGTGGGAGCGATCTGTGTAACTTGTACAAGGATCCCCTTGATATGCATATCCTAGTAGATCTCGTCCAGTCTCGAAGAGTTCACGGAGTTCTGCGAGACTTCGAACTGGTGTGGGAACAGGAACTTGTCAACGGCGATGCCGATACACGTAGTAAATGGCAACAACTCAATACGCTACAGGGGGGAATACAAATCTCAGCGTCGATCAAAGGTGAGTACAATAATTTTCTTCCTGTTCCTTTCAACTGAAGAATTTATAGGCCTTTAGTCGACCTGATTCCGTGCAGGTCGGAGTAATTAGTCTCGTGTTCTCTCCATGTCAGTCCACATATATCTACATGTTATCGAGCTAGGGGTGAACGGATCGGAGACAAGGGAGGTACGGGCGAGTCGAATGATTTTATGAGGGAGTTGTGGGTGCCGAATTCGTCCATATTAGTTGGGGAGTATACGATGGAGGACGGGATGAAGGTGGTACATACAAAGGGAGGTCTCTTTGCTTTCGGGATGTATTTCTTTCGAATATTAGCCTACTTCTTTCTATGAAGACTCCCTACTGATGCGTACTCCACTGCCTAGAGCCCTTTTAAAGGTTGTTGCTAAGTGTTTACCCCATCTATCGGATATGTAAACAGAGGCAATTTTGTTTGGTCAAGACCATGGTCCTTATGAGGCAGTGTTTAGCAGGCGAGGAGGAGAGTAATATGATCTTGTATCCCTTCGCCCGATTGGAGAATACAAACGTTTGGGTAACCCGAACTTCTCCTAATGCGAAGCGGATCGCCTGCTATCTGGGAATGGGGCAACCTATGGCCTTGCTTTTACACAGAGATTGGGTGACTGACCGTGAAATCCCGAAGGCCTGGATGTGAAATTCAGGCGACGTGTTCAATATTTTCCGATGATTCCTTTTTTATGACCGCAACCATCGACCACCGACTGGCAGCCTTTTTCCATCCTCAAATATTGTTATATGCACTCTTATTAGACCCTTCTCTCATATTCGCAGCATGGGTATCACTTTTTGAAGAGACGCGAGGAGAAGCAGGGACTCGAAATCGAGGCGATAGGCGGGAAAGGTAGGCCATATTTTCCTGCTGCCTTTGGGAGATCAAATTGATTACGGAATATAGCCCTGAAGCGCATGTAACAGTCTTCAGCAAATGGTTTCTTTTCTTTCCTGCTGCGTTTCTGTGATTAAAATATGGTCTTGACTGTTTCAGTAGGTTGCAAGTTACTTGCCGCGCACGGGGTTCAATTCCTGTGGGGGTAAGGAATATTTCTATCGGTCAGTTTCGGTCATAATGGGCACGTAGAATTTTGCGTTTGCCCCTTGCGAGCTTGCGTCTCCTTGCGAGCTTTCGTTTGCATTTGCGTTTGCGTTCATATGCACGCATTTGAATGAATTGTATTTGCGTTCGATCAAATGCATTTGCGTTCCTTGGTGTGACATCATTTGCGTGCGTGACATGATCCCCTTTCGATCTCCAACCTTGATGCCTATCCTGAGTCACTCAAAGTATACCTGTCCATTGTGTGTTGTAAATTCAGATTCAACACGTAGAAAGGTCAATGATACTGAGCACGGCAATGGGTACAGCCCCATCACAGACAGATCGGACATCAAAGAACCCATTTCGACACTGACACTCTACTACCGCCATGTCTCCATCGATTATCTATCTTGCACTATAAACTTTCTTTCCTTCTGCTAGTGATATCTCTCTCAAAGACTCAGCTTCAACAATTAATAGTTCCCCTTTCTAGCCAAGAGTTCGAGCTCGCGTCCGATCGCAGACACGGAATCTCAACAATACTTGCAACTACGTTCTGTCGCATGGTAGGGATTCCCAGGGCTTGAAGCAATGAGAGACGGCACGGTAATTGAAGGTATATATGACCCTGGTTCTCAGTTTCGTCATCTCTACTGTAAGCCATTCAATAATTATTAATGGTTGTGCTTTGCTTGTGCCATCTCCAATTCCTTTTACAGATACAGTATACCCATGCTCCTAGTCATTCAATAAATAAGTTTTACGATTATTTTGTGCACGTTCTGAGACCATGATACTAGCGCATGCCATCGATGACATTCAATATGCCCCCTTGTTTATTCAAATTAGGCTCCAAATCATGCCATCGTCTTGACGTTTCACCACAGAAATTTCTATGGGTATTTTCGCGAGTCGTAACGGTTATCTTTGATGCTCTCGCACTAAGGTGTTTGCCAGAAAAAAATTAGGTATAAAATCCCCTCCTGCTACTGGTTACTGACTCCGAATCTGAGGACATCGACGGTGAAGTTCGTGAGGAGAACGAGCCCACTGTTCCTGGTCCCATTGATGCTAGTCAGACTGCAAAAATCACCTCGGAGGAACGATTCACATCTATAATATTGATGCTGATATGCCATATACATATCATTGTGTTAGGATAATCGTAACCAATTTTCTACTTTCAGTACCCCTCACACTGGGTGAACCCTCAGCTATTCCAAGCGCTTGCTGAACAACCCATTGTATATGCCTAACACTTTCTGAGACCAATCCGAACGTCAAACCTAACGCTTGCCTTCACCTCTGTCCCATAATAGTCTCGCGCTTACAGGATTTCTATATTGGTAATAGCTTCGTGCTTACCAGCTACTTCCCTTCAGTGGTTGCTCACGATTACTGTATCCATTTATCTTGAAAACCGGACCACTCAGGTCTCCTCACGAACCTTTGTCGAAATCCATTATATTCCCTAACGACGTACATCACTTCTAATCAACCCTACCTAGGTTCAGTCACAACCCCTCGCCTCGTACTCGCATATCCGGATCTTAAGCATATTCCTAACACTGGATCCCAACAGACTATTTCAGACACGAGTTTAGCGGAAGGCATATACTATTGAGGAATGACATACTGGACAGTCTCCACCAACAATAGCTATTAGTGTATCCTCTTTCCGACCACAGCTTGAATTTGGCATAACAGGTAGGGCCGGAGTTCAACAAAGAAGAGCTGACAAAATGACACAGAAGCGAAGAGAGAAAGAAGAGGCAATGAAAGAAATGCAAAAGGCGACATGCCCAAGACCCCGGACATTCAAGTTGCTGAGAAAGGGTACGAGAAAGCAGCGAACTGTAGACGAAATCCCGGTAGAGTCAAGTTAAGACCCACCGATGAGAGCAAGGAATACTAGCCACCGGCTAAGCGTACCCGTCGTAAATTGAAGGATGTTGATTCTAACACACTCAGGCTGGCAGTAAATACTAAATGATAAGTAGTCTATAGAAAGATGATAGGACACTTTTACAGAGTAAATATAAGTCCATGAGCTAGCATTGAGTAATACCGTCCCATAAAAGTGCACAGATAAACAAACGAGCCCATGAAGGGTAGATAAGCCGGCAACAATGGAGTTGAACTCGACTTAAACTAGTGCCAAATGCAAATGTGACAGCTCTGTCACATTTGCGTTCATTTGCGTTCACCTTGTAACGCATGCATTCTCTTCGCGTCGCATGCATGAGACATTTTATCATTTGCGTTCTTGCTTGAACGCTTGCGAGAAATGTTAGAACGTTTGCGTTCACTTTTTAACGCATGCATACATCACGTTAACGCTTGCGTTCATGATCAGAACATTTGCGTTACCTCGATCGGCACATGCGTTCACATACTTTGACTTGTGCGCAGGCTTCCACTGATTTTCTGATGATGTTATAGTGCAACCAGACCATCGGACCAGCTAAGGGGACCTCGTAGGTCAGTCATTTATGGTTTATTAAGTCTCAAACACTGAACTGGACACTTTAATCTATCCGGAACAGTGGTCAAAGCCCTTGAGGATCAAAAAAGATCCTGGTATATATACTTCCCTCCCATTCATATGTACTAACATGCATTCATGATGTCATGAACACTTTGATATGAACGCAAATGATAGCCGAAGAAACGCAAGTGAACGCAAATGAATGCAAGCACGCAAATCAAAAACGCAAAATTCTCCTGGCCCGGTCATAATTACGTTGTTTGGTTATCTTATCATATCTTACAGACGATTCATTAATTCCACAGCACTGCGAGTCTGACGCCGGCTTCTGTATCACGCTCTACAGCTTACTTGTTACCAACAAACATCATGTCCGCACTCAACGCCTCGCTGAAAGTCGCCAAGATCGCTGAAGCCTCCGGCGTACCGTACGTCGAGAATGTGGTCAAGATCGCCGCAGTCGTCTTCAAGCTCCTCGAGGTTCGTTTAGCCATTCTTTGCGGTATGAGGGTTGTCGCTGACTCTTCGTCCTACAGCAAAAGGGAAAGAACAAGAAGAATGCGGAACAGCTCTGTCAGAGCATCGCAGATACGATTGTCGTCATCGACGACCTCGTTCGTATGCATGGAGAAGAAGGAACTTCGTCCTATATCGATATTTGCAGAGAGATGGAAGCGTAAGCTGCCGTTTCTATTCGCTGTTTTTCTTCAACAGGTACTCAAGGTTCTTGTTGCAGATTCCTTCAACAGATGGCGCAAGATATCCAGAATTTTAAGCTCAAGCACCGTGGCCTTAGAGGCATCTTCTGTGCTGACGATTTCGGAGATGTCCTCCAGGCTTACCGGAGACGCGTAGATGATTTGAAAATGGACTTTGTGGTAATATTTCCGCTTCCAGAAATTTTATGCCACATCTCATGTTCTGCTGTAGATCCATTAGTGGTTGACTGCAATTCGAAAGTCACACGGATGATGACCCAGGCTGCTGTGTGTCACTGTCACTCGGAGGAGCAATTCGTTTTGCAGATCCCGAAGAAGCCTGTTGTAATCACCGCTTTTTTTTTCGATCTGATCTAACGGCTCGTATTGTTTTCCACGATATGTACCTACGTTATTCCGACAGTTAATCATACCTCATATAGTTTAGACATTCCATACTTCCTTCTATTTATAGCCATGCTGTTCCAGTATAGACTCAATTTTATCGTGGCACGACCTACATCCAAAGTTCAACAATTCTTCTCGCAGCTCCTATGGATTGTATAAAATTGGTCCTTCAGTGATATAAGAAAGTACACTATTCCACCGTCAGTAAATTAATTTCAGCCTGCGGCTGACAATTACGTTCTAAGCATTGGTGCGGTCATTTACACTGGGACGCTTGGCTAAACTATAGAGTAGAGAGAGAAAGCCATCTCTGCCCATTCAAATAGTCCTGTATGGTCTTTTGCAACGCTTTGGAGTGGAGGACTGTGAGTCATAATTATTTGTGAATCATCGGTTGACTTGTAATAGTCACAGATACAAGATACAAGTTTAACGCGAATGCAACGAACACACAAACGCATCACGCCAACGCGAAATTCACCGTGCCCTCCCCGAGTAAGTAGCAGAGACAGCTTGTCGTTACTACATATCACATGCAATCCTTGCAGTGTATCCGAGGACTGGTTCCACTGAGCCTTCTTTGGTTGCTGTTACCTTCATCTTTCACATCTCGGCGAAGATGTGGTGGATCTCAACGAGCGCCAACGTACCCGTCTCCGGTATGCGAATCTACAGCACTCAAGGGGTCATACCATCGCCTTTGTAAAGTGAAAGCGGTGAGGTGGCACTTAGCTGTGGAGGAAATACAGCATGTGACAACGGTGATTGACCCTTTAATCTCTGCGCCAATGTCCTGGACATCTCGCTCCCCCGTGTATACGGACTAGGGTTCAGCCAACGGAGGACTTTATACGTAATGCTGTGATACAGCTCCTGCGCGTCCGTCATCAATCTTCGTTCCTCTCTTTCTTCTGTTAGCACCGGAAAGTCGGAGGCAAGAATTATACACGGCAGCGAAAGCACCTCGACGACAGCTATGGCGACCCTGGCGAGGATCTTGACCTATGGTGTACCGGAAGCTGCGACGAGACTGGTGCCTTGGAGGAAGGTGCCGAGGGCGTGCATGGTGGGGTGTGCTTCGAACTGTGTGAGCTACGGAGGACTGGGCGCCTATCATTGTGGCTATATGCAGGTGTACCGTATAACGCTCTAAGATGATTCCAGACCGGCACCCTACAAAGGCGTACCAAAAACCAGTGCTATACAAAACACGGGGAAGAAAAAGCCGTCTTCAAGCAAGCAGGTTATCGCTAACAGTGCATATTTTAATGGAGAAACACGAAAGACGATGATAGTGCTCAACTCGGGCGTGCTGAAATTGGAGAGGTTCGAACAGCACAGGTAGTCTAGCAGGCATGGAGAAAGAAAGGCTGAACAATGAAAACTGGAAAGCGTGGGGGCAATCGTAAGCGTGGATGGGATTTACAATGTGAAAGTGAAAAGCAGTTGGTAAATGGAGGACAGCCGTTACAATGATAGATACTCACCAACAAAAAGTTACAACTGAACCATCCGAGAAAGATGTAGCAATGGGTAAAAGTCTTGGGGCTTTTGGTAGTACAGTAACATGCGGCAATGATTGAGGACAACTCAACTATTACAGCACTTATCGTTAATAACTGGCGGGACGGTGTATGCTTCCGCATGGGAATGAGATCGCCGTCGTGGGGGAGGGTCACATCCACTAGAATAGAAGAGATCACGCAGAAACTTCATGTGGTCGTCACACGAGACCCAGCCACGGTGGGGGCGGGATCCACCGCTTGTTTGTCCGGCCCGATGGGAGATCACGTCGATGGCGTGGGAACGTTCGGGTCTTTTCGTCTCCTCGGCTTGCACTTTCTCCGCGTCGATAATCAAGCCCATCCCAGGACGTCACACTGACGGCTCGCTTGCCTACGGCGACAACTCCTCTCCTGATTCTTCCAATCAATGGGCGGGAAAGGAGGGACTCGAGCTGAAGCTGAACGAATGCAGTTTGGATGACCAGAGTGAGGGCATCACCAGATCGATATGAGGCTTTTCCTTTGTTGCCTCTACAAGGGCGTCGCAATACCGCACAATCATGTATCATCCTCGCTCCGATGCCGACGGTTTTTCATCCTCGATGGATGGCATGGCCGCATGAGGTTCGGATGGGCGTGGAAAGGGATGCGGTGACGTCGGCGTGCGCATGATGGGCTGGAGGTTGAAGAAATATCTGGCCGAGCTTATAAACCAACGTGTAGTAGGGCAAGTCAACCTCCATGTGTTTTTCGCTAATGGTATTCTTTCATAGCGTACTCGCTATGGGCCAACGCTTGTCATGAGCTGTTCATGTCCCCCGCTACCCCTGCTGGTCCCGACGACCATGCCAACCTGTAAAGAACAGGTACCACCTACGACCCCTATGAAGAATTATGAAGTGTTTTGTTGCAGCACCAGGAAGCGCTACGGCGGATCTGTAATTCGGTCGATGGGTCGGCGTGGACGGCACTGGTGTGGACGATGGTCTGGGAAATGGACGCGAGGTCGTTGGGGCTGTGGTGGTGGTGGTGGGAGGTAGAAGAGTCGCCTGAGCTGCATGCGCGTGTAAATGTCTGGCTGAGCTGTCGGATACGGTGTAACGGACAAGGTGAGGGCGAGTCATGCATCATCCTTTGCTTTTTTCGCTGAGGGTAGACTTTCATAGTGTGCGCTCTAGGATTGCTGAAGGAACGTCCAGTCTGCCCCTATGGATGCAGGTGCGCATTCTTTCTCTTGCTGCTACTACTAATCCTCGTCGGCACATAGCGCTTGTCGGAATGTGATTAGCCCGTGAACTGATGACATTTTACTGATGCGTGAGACTCGGTGCGGAACTGTTCGCGGAAGTGTACGCGCCCGTACAGGAGAGCACGTGTCGCAAGGTAAACGCATGATCAAGTATTTTGTTTTCATTTGAATACTTGGGTGATAGTGGGTGTTTTCGCTTTTCCTTACGATTGGCCTTGTCGTCATTTCGCAAGGTTCGACAGTGATGCATTAGTGGTGTAATTGTTAACATGTGGTCTTCCCATGGTATCTAACAGATTTTCAGTTTATGGCCGCGTTCGGGGTTCGATTCCCCGCTGTCGTGTCACGCTCACGTGGTGTTACTCAGACGTATCAACTCAGGTCAAATCCGATTTGTGATCATCGATAAGCCGTCTCAACTCATTGATCCTATCCGATACTCGAATCCACTTGGGCTGAAAGTAAGATTCTCTCTTCTCTATACATTCAATTTGCTAAATGTTTGTGACAGATCCATGGCATACGTGCAAACTCAAAAATCCGATTTTGACTCGAGGCTGGCCGGTATTCTTCCTGATTATTCCCATGCCCCTCCCGACTGCCCGAATCATCGAGCTTCTACGAACCAATGATCCACCAACTCCTTTTGAGAGGAAGGGTCTCGAAACTACACTCTCTAAAGCACCCGATCGTATCGCAGAGCTCGACTCCCTCATCCACGCCACTACATCCCTTCTTGAATACCTAATTAAAGATCGTAACCAAGCCGTGGCGAACCAAGCCGACGCGAAGAAGATCCTCTCCCCGTCTCGTCGGCTTCCACCTGAGGTGCTGACCGAGATATTCATTTGGGGCTGGACACTATATAGTCAACATATTTTCCCTTTGCGTTCTAATGCTGTGTCTTGGAGATTGGCGCGCGTTTCCAAGAAATGGCGGGAGGTCGCTATTACTACCCCCAAAATATGGTCCCATATTCAGTTTGAACTTCTTGTGCGACAAGTTCCTTATTGAAGGAGCCCATGGGCATGAAGCGGCATTCATGCTTGGTATGGTCCTTGATCGAGCTCGGCCCCACGACCTCAACGTCATCATCGATCATATTAACGATATATCAACACACCCAGTTTGTACGGTACTTCTTCCCAGTGTTCGTTATTGGAAGTCGTTGGAGGTTTTGGGAATGTCTTGTGTACCCCAGGTTCCTGTTGCCTTGCCGCGGTTTTTTCGACCGTCTCGAAACTATTCACGTAGGGATATTCTCTCATATGGGATCTGAGCCCATAAACATATTTGCTGTGGCCCCACGTCTACGCTCTTTTACAAAGTCATCGGAGGCCCGCTTTTTGCTCCCCGCCAATCTTGTCGATTTCTGTGATACTGAGACATTCCATAAGAGTACATTGACCACCCTTCGTGGTATTGTCAATCTCGAAACTCTCTCACTTCGGTGCAGCTGTTATTCAAGTGAATTACCCCGAGTTCACCTCCCGAGGCTCTCCCAGCTCGAATTGAGAATGGATCCATTCATCTTGGGCGCCGCATTCATCACGTACAATCACTTTGACCTTCCATCTCTCACCCACCTGCAAATGACGGCGATCTACTCTCTTAGGATGGCCTTTCCACATGTTGTTCAGCCAATCAACTCATCAACGGTTACCAGCCTTATTTTGACGTGGTCCATATATCGGCAAAGTTCCATTTCGAACGTTGACCAGGATCTTTCCTCACTTTGTAGGCTGCCAAACCTCCGGTGTCTTACCGTCGAGGATTGGCCAAATATCAACCCCTTTTTGGAGGCATTGTCTATCCATCCCGGAAGGGATGTGCTGTTTCCGAAGATGTCGAGACTTGTTATCAAGTGCGAGCGTGACTTTCGCATATCCGAGGATCTCCTCGATATGCATATTCTAGTAGAGCTCGTCCGATCTCGAAGAGATCAGGGAACTCTGCGAGAGTTCAGACTGGTGTGGAAACTGGGACTTGTCAACGATGATGCCTGATACACGTAGTCGATGGCAACAACTCACTGCACCAGGGACAGGAATACAAATCTCAGGGTCGATCAAGGGTGAGTACAACTTTGCTTCTCCTGTTTCTTTGACCTAAAAACACCATAGGTCTTTAGACGGGCATGCAGCTTAGGCGAGATGGTGACCCGTGTTATGTCTATGTCGGATTGGCAGTATTGTTGATAAGCAGAGAGTCGTGTTCACATATCCAATTTTGGTTCTCCTACTCTGGTTTACTTGAGACACTACGAGAACGTTCGGATTGCCGCTCTGATGTTGAGTTGGTGGAGGTAGTCCAGATTCTGGAATTCTTCAAACGTGAAACGCCGATACGTTCAAGGCCATATCCAAAGGCTACGGCATGCTCGATCCCATCCGTCGAGGCGAAAGTCAAGTGTTCCTCAAGCGGCAGTCAACACTGTGTTCCAGGCAGGTTTCGACGGTGTCGAGTTCAATGCTGCGAATGTGTTCTTCGTCGACCCGTTCATTCAGTATGTAGGGTACGGATATTTATGAGGGATGCATCACGCACCGGGCACGGTCAGTTGTCGAACGCCCATCGTGCCGCCTTGCTATTGAGCCCTTGGTCGACATGGCAGGGAATATGCATGGATGATCTCATCCCGACGTTCTCGTATCTCGTGACGAAGGTCAACCGGACGTGCC
Organism: Armillaria mellea; assembly: GCA_030407055.1. Lineage (NCBI taxonomy): Eukaryota > Fungi > Basidiomycota > Agaricomycetes > Agaricales > Physalacriaceae > Armillaria > Armillaria mellea. The sequence goes on from JAUDZF010000013.1 coordinate 797,091, forward strand.
GTATTGTATCTTCATGTCATCGAGCTAGTTGTTATTAGGATGTGATCACTTGCTTCTGATACACATCAGTCATGTAACAGTTAGTCCCGTCTCTACCTACATAGTCACTTGTTGGGATTCGACTCCCTACCGATGCCGACGCCCGCTGCTTAGAGCCTTTTTAGAGGTGGCGGTTAAGCGATCATCGTATATGTCTTCCCCCTTTTTGTAAAAGGAGAGGTAATTTTGTTTGCTAAAGACCCTGATCCTTATGTGGCGACATTGGTTGAACTGAAGAAATGGAAATTATATTACTTACTACACTCCAGTTTTGAATCAGATACGGTATACCTGTAAACACCACATCTCTCTCTTTTGCGAGTCGTGTGACGGCTTTTCCAAAGTCCGAGTGGTCACTGGCCGCTTTGAAAGACCGTGCTGATGCAATAATCATCGCTGGGAACGGGGCAACCCAAGGCCTTGCTCACTAGGCTACACAGGATATGGTGGGTGGCCTTGAAATAGTCGCGAACATGAAACGTGGTCGGTCCGAAGTCCGGATGTGAAAATCAGAAGGACGCGTCCGATATTTTCCCACGACTCCTTTTTTGTGACCACGACCATCAGCCGGGGACCTGTTGTCTATCTATTCCATCATGGAATGTTGTTATATGCTGCTCGCATTGGACCTGTACCTCCTCGTTGCTGCATGAGGATCAGTTCTGGAAGAGACAGTGAAGCGAAGAAATGGCAGGAGAACAAAGTGAGAATGGGCGGGAAAGGTAGGCCATTTTTTCTTGCTACTTTTGAGTGGTGAAGTTCACTAGGGAATATACAGCAGAGTTTTTTTTTACTTCTACTCTCGGCACCTGCGACTTTTCGATGCTATTGACGCGACCTTCTCTTGGTATGTTCCTCCGTGTATCTCCCTTTCATCGCTCATTACGTCCTGCAGTGCCCTCTTTATGCTCAGACATAGCCTCGAAGGGAAGAAATCGACGTGGACTCAATTTTGGAGTCTCAAGTCGCGACTCGCCTGGAGAGGCCGTGGCTCTACTTGGTGGCGAAAAGGTATGTGATATGCCCTGTCGTTTTCTCCCGCTTCCTGATGTGCTCGACAGTAACGTCCTTTCTCCGAGAATCAATGAGTCGCTTGAAGCACAGTGTAAAGGGATGCAAGCAGGGATCAAACGATCAACGTCCACGTACCTTGACCGACATCTTGATCTGAAGCTTCGAAGTTTCGGATCAGCTGGGGACGCATAATAAGGTCTGGTGCGTAATCTTTTTTTGGTTCATTCATAGCATTCAATCTTTACAATTCTCGTGTTATTCAGTTCCATCTCGGATGACCGGAGCGAGTACAGCGGCAATGAGACAATCAACACATGCCCCCGCCCCTGCACCGTCACCAAATCGATATCGACTTCTTCCTTCATTGCTTCTACAATAACACCGCAAGACCTCGCAATCGCGTATCATCCTGACTCTGATGCTCCATGCGCCTGACTGCTTCTCATTCTCGTTCGACGGCATGCTATACTGTTGGGCATTGCCAGTCTTTCGAAGATCTACCACGTCCTTCGCTTCGAACTCTTTCACTTTCTGACAAAACGACAAACCCGTTCCCATTCACAAACGCGCTGAAAATCACCGGTGGTCTTAGGCCCCAGTCCGTGGCGCAGCTTTGATGACCTCGATGGTGTCCTCTCACTAGCTGAGGCTTGGGGGGCGAAAGCTGCACTGGATATCCTGCGTGCATCTACTGCTGCGCTCTTGTTACTACATGAAGCGCACTGTGTGTAGGCAGTAGTGGCAAGCTTCGAGCGTTCGGAGGAAGCCAGGCCGACTTCAAACAACATGCTGGGCTTATCTCTCAGTGACGACAAGAATCAAGAAGCGCTACCAGCGGAGCTCTTATCAAGTTTCACCAGAGGTGGCGGGACGGGTTTCAGGAAAGGTATAGAATGGGACGCAGGGTGTACGGGATGCCGTCACCTGGCTGACAGGGTCTGCATGGACGACGCTGGTATGGAGGTTGCTTTGAGAAATGGGCTCGAGGTCGTTGGGGCCTGGGGGTGGGTTGTGGTGGTAAGAGGTAGAAGAGTGACCTGAGCTGCATGCACGTTCGTTGGGAAACTGTCCGGGATGCGGGTGCTTGGCGTATGCTAGGCTAGAGGTAAGGGCGGCCCGATATTCTCTTGTCTCTCGCTAACGGTACACCTTCATAGCCTGCTTGCTAGCGGTGTCGAAGGAACATCCAATCTTTTTCGCTGTAGCTATGCATTCCGTCTCCAGCTGCCTTTGTCGCATCTGACAATAATGCAGGGTTGATTCCTGCATTTACGAAATGTGGGTATTCTTTCCTTATGATGCCCCTGAACGTGCTTATGATAGATGCCGTCCAGTAGTATCTATCATATACCCAATATGATTTATCTGCTCTATCTTCTCTACCGTGCATGAACGAACCTGCTGCAAGACTTGAAGAATCGGTACTACGTATGATCCCAGTCCTGAATTATCAAGTGTTCATTGGAAGCTCGAGGTAGCCGTACATGGATGGCGAAGCGCAGGGGCTGCTCTGGTGTAAAATAAAAAAAAAAGACGTAAGACCTCGTCATCTTTGGAAGTCAGAAGGCCAGAACCCGGGTAACAGTGGTCAGTGCGCCTGCTTTGTTTCTTTCCTCCTGCGTTCTCATGAACAAAATATGGTCTTCTGATACTGCTTCGGCGCGTTGTAACTGACTGGCTGTGCTCGGAGTTCTATTTCCATGTGTATAATAGAATGTAAGAAATGGCGATTTCAATAGTAACAGTATGATGCAAGTCGAGGAAATCTTAATTATCGGGTGTCATGAACTCTTTCAGGAGAGCAACGTTGTGTACTTTGGTTATCTTATCATATCTTACAGCATCCTTCATGGACGCAACAGCATTGCAAGTTTGATGCCGGCTTCTGCATCACCCTCCACAGCACAAGACTTACCACCACCCACCATGCCCGCACTCAATGCCTGTCTCAAAGTCGCCAAGATCGCTGAAGCTTCCGGTGCACCGTACCTCGAGAATGTGGCCAAGGTAGCCGTAGTCGTATTTGAGCTCCTTAAGGTGTGTTTAACTATACTTTACATTATGAATGTTGTCGCTAACTTTGTGTCTCACAGGAAAAGGGAAAGAACAAGAAGGATGCCGAGGAGCTCTGTCAGAGCATCGCAGACACAATTGTCGTCATTGACGACCTTGTTCGTAATGCATCGTCCTATATCGATATTTGCAGGGAGATGGAAGGGTAAGCTGCTGTTCCATTGACTGTTTTTTTCTCTCCAACAGGTGCTCAACAGTCTGGTTACAGGTATCTTCAATGCATGGCACAAGACATCAAGGATTTCAAGCTGAGGTACCGTGGCCTCAGAGGCGTCTTCTGCGTCGATGATTTCAGAGACGCTATTCAGGCTTACAGGAGGCACGCGGATAATTTGAACAGGGACTTTATGGTAATAATTTTGCTTGCAAATTTGTCGTGCGGTATCTCACATTCTGCTATAGATGCATGTAGTGCTTGACTCCAATTCGAAAGTCACGCAGATACACTACCTGTTGATGAATGAGAAGCCTCAGGCTGTTGTGCATCACTCGAACTCGGCAGAGTTCGTTTTCCGGATCCCAAAAAACCTGTTGCAATCACTGCCTTTTTTTTTTTTTTCCTTCTCCCTGATCTAGTGATGCCCGCTGACTTGGTCCCAACTAGGAAATAGAGAAGGTTTGACAGTCAGGGGCGTTTTCGCCGATTACCGTTCCAGTTTGGACTTTTTGATTTCTTCCTCCCACCTACATCCAATATTCAATACTCTTACACTTCTTTTCGCAGCTGTCATGGAAAGTGGAAAATCGGTCCTTTAATGATCTACGACAGTAACTGTACATTATTCCACTGACAGGGAATTAATTTGAGCTGGCAGCTAACGATTACGTTCTAAGCATTGGTACGATCGTTTGTAAGTGAACCGAGGCGCCTGGCTGCAGGATACATAGATAGAGCGTCATTTCTACCCATTCCATTGGTAGGAGCTTGAAACACTGCTATGTAAATGTCCATGGCATAGCTCGCATGAACGGAAAATCCCAATTTTAATTCTAGCTTGATAGCAGCCTCGGGAACGTTACTTGTTGCGTGGTCTTGCAATACTTGTTCATTTTTGAACTTACTTCTTGAATATGACCTTCGCCAGAATCAAAATGCGGAGAGAAGCCGTTGTTCTAGACTATCCAAATTTGGCACTTAACGCTCTCGAAACGCTGTGGAGCGGGACCTTTGACTCGTTGTTATTTGTGGATTATCGGACTTTCCACAGTTACAGATACAAGTTCTGTGGGCAGGTAATAGAGATGGTTTGTTACTACATATCACATGCTATCCTTCTGGTGTATCCGAGGACAGGGATACCTAGATCCAGGTTCCACTGAGCCTTCTTTGGTTGCTGCTCCCTTCATAATTCACATCTCGGCGAAGATGTGGTGGATCTCAACGAGTGCCAACGTAATCGTCCCCGGTATGTGTATCTACAGCAGGAAAGGGGTCATACCATCGCCTTTGTAAAGGGAAAGTACGCATACTTTCTAGTCATCGACGTGTTCTTGCGACCTTCTTGGAACATGTTGACATTGAGAAAGTTCTGCCGTGTTCAGGATGTGCGTCTTTCAGATCGCGGGCTATGCCAGTGAGGTGACCGTTAGCTGTGGAGGAAATACAGCATGCGAGAATGGTGATTTCCATCTCTGCGCCAATTTCCTGGACATCTCGCTCGCCGTGTATACGGACCAGGGTTCAGCCAACGGAGAACTTTATCCGTAGTGCTGTGGTACAGCTCCTTCGCGGCCATCATCAATTTTGGTTCCTTTCTTTCTTCTATTGGCACCACAGAGTCAGAGGCGAGAATTATACACGACGCGACGGCGGCTATGGCGACCTTGGCGAGCCTCTTGACTGCACTGGAAGCTTCGACGAGGCTGGCTACTTGGAGAGGCACCGAGAGCGCGGGCATAGCGGTGGGTGCTTGAAATAGTATGTGCTGTAGAGGAAGGGCGCCTAGTATCTCATCAAGGGTCAGACGTGCTGTTGAATGAGGTGAGATCGCTACCAGTCCTTCTCCCGTAAGGACGTACTAACTGTGTGTTACGGTGAACAATTCTTGATCAAGAAAACAGAGTATCTAGAATGGTGTCTTTTTTTCATCCCCAAATGAGACGGTAGATTATCGCGCTCGCCTTGAGATTAGCGAGGCTGTCTTTGAAGCTCTACCAGGGCTGATGATACTCTCTGAATGATGCTAGATCTGTTGGTTCCAACGATCAAGGACGAGTGATTCGTGTAGTAATGATGGATATATGGATTTGAGAAGGGAGAGATGTGCTGTTGTCTTCGTAGATTATTGATTCGATCTTTGTCCTGTCGTTGCGGATCGGCTGATGCGATAACATGGTTATGTGCTTGTATTTATTCAGGTTCAGCATCAAGCGGTGCTACCAAGAGCCTTAGAGAACGAGGTTGGAAAGCAAGCGTACATGCAATCCAGGGGAACAGTTTACGGATCGCGAATAAGATGGCTCCGATAAAAATGTGAAGGGCAAAGATCATCGCAAGTCAAAGTCGGCGGCAGCTGCGTTTGAAGGAGACTAGTCGCACGATTTGTGATAACGAGAAGAAGTCAGTCTTTTGTTTTGCTTTTATTTACTGTTTGTGTGATACCGAGTAAGTTCGGCGTGGAGAATCATACACTCTAGGCTGGGGGAATGTCGGGCATCGAATCGAAAAATACCATGCAGAAGGCTGTCGTTGTGCGAGACTCAGCCATGGTGGAAGCGGGATCAAACCCCTTGGTTATCCGGCCCGATGAGCCATCACGTCGATGGCGTGGGAATCGTCGGTGCTTTTCATCCCCCTCTCTCGCTTCCTTGCACTGTCCCCGCATAGGACGTGCACCCGGGCCACATCGAATGCTCGACTCCCGATTCTTTTAAGCAGATGGCGTAAAGGGCCGGAAAAGAATGACTCGAGCTGAAGCTGAACGAGTGAAGCCTTCGAATGACCAGAGCGAGCATGTCACCGGATCGGTATGAGGCTTTTCCTTCGTTGCCTCTACAAGGCGTCGCAATACCGCGCAATGACATATCATCCTCGCTCGTTGGTACGGTCACATCAGCCTTTTGATGGTTTATCACGGCCTTTTCGTTCGAGGAGCATCACTAGAAGGCGCTCCAGAAGATCCCGACATGCTCCGTGGCGAAACTATGCAAAAGCGGGGGAACGATTTTCGGGTGGGCGTGGAATGATGCGCGAGCTGTAGGAGATGTGGTGACTCGGCTGACAAGCCGGAGTGGGCTTGAGGATGAAGAAATATCTGGCTGAGCTTGTGAACCAAAGGTTAGGGCAAGTCAACCTCCGTTCGCTTTTCGCTAAAGGTACTCTTTCATAGTATCCTTGCTATGGTCGTCGAAGGAATAGCCAGTGGATCTTGACGCGCTTGCTGGTGAAACTGTTCGAGTGTCGATGGGTTTTGGGCTGGAATGGAGCATGACGCGAGGTGCGGAGTTTGTCGTAATTCGTTCGATGGGCCAGCGTGGACGGTGCTGGTGTGGGAGATGGACGCGAGGCCGTCTAGGGTTGGGTTGTGTTCGTTGGATATAGAAGAGTGGCGGGGGTTGGAGACTTGTTTATTGAAAAAAGGTTGGAGATGGAAGTGTCTGTGGCAAGGTGAGGGCCAGTCATCATCCTTTTCTGTTTTCGCTAAGGGTAGACTTTCTTAGCGTGCGTTCTAGGATTGCTGGAGGGACGTTCCATCTTTTTCACTGATGCAGGTGCGCACTCTTTCTCTTGCTGCTACTAATCCTGACAGTAATACATAGTTCCTCGTTGGCATATGGTGTTTGCGAAAGGTTGTAGCAAGGTACCTCTGTATACACCCACTGACGAACGACGTCTAGTAGTATTTATGACCCACTACACATCAATCCTATATTGTATCTACTCCTATGCATGAGACCAACCTCGCCATGAGAGCACCAAAACTGGTTTGTGAATTGACGATATCTGGTTTAGTCGACGTACCTGTTTGATCTGCTTGGATGTCCTTGCGACCCCACGTAGCTGCGGCCACTTGTCTCGGTCTGGTCGCATGCAACGCTGGCGGAATGTGATTAGCCCGCGCACTGATGCTGTTATACTGACCAGTGCAACTCGGTGCGGAACTATTCGCGGAAACGTATGCGTCCGTACAGAAGAGCACACGTCCCAAAGTAAATGCATGACCAAGTGTTTTTATTTCCTTTGAATACTTGGGCGACAGTGGGTGCGCTTTCGCTTTTCCTTATAATATGGTCTTGTCTTCATTTTCGCAAGGTTTGACAGTTATGCATTAGTGGTGTAATGATTAAGATGTGGTCTTCCCATCGTGTTCTCGACTATCGATTTATGGCCGCGTTCGGGGTTCTATTCCCCGCTAATGTGCATGACTCGACAATGTATGGTTTTTGTGTTAGTAAAAAACTTTTCTCCTAGGTCGCAAAATGTTTCCAGCACGTGTTGATACATGTACTTTCCGGGCTGGCGGTTTTTATATCGAGACGGGCGAGATTAGGGTACGGCCAACCATTCTATTTCATATGGGCTGTATGAATCAAGCTTTGGACGATCACTCGCTGATGGTGGGACTGTTCAATGATATGTCTCCGGAGTTGGGACAGTAAGCGAATACAAACACCTTCCCCAAAACGTCCCGGATCGTCGTTCTGGGTTAATATAGATATCTTCAGAGCGGCTGTCACCATCAGCTGGGCCGGCCGTTTGGGTACCACATGAGTTGACATGCGCCTCAGAAGAATAAGTAGCAATGGTCGAGGTCTTATACCTTTAGATTCGGATCGGATAGTGCATAAGGGGGCTGGACGTTTTGGTATAGGTAACGGAGTAGCACGACCTCTATTATTAAATGTACAAGAGATCCCGAGCAAAGGAAAGAAAGAAAGAAAGAGATGATACATGCATGGCTCAAGAGCCGTACCCAGTCACAGCTATCCCGCCTATCGAAATGGATGCCCAAGATAAGTCGTGGAGCACATCGAAGTGCCAATTACCCCGTGACGGCTGATAGTTTCCCATATGCGCCTTGACGCGCGCTTCGGAAATCATGGGAGTCGGTGTAAACTGTGGGGGGTGGCAAACAGGCTTACGCGGTAATGCGATCCGGTGGCTGCGCATGAACAAGTCCAAGAAACTAGAAGCTAGAAACTAAACAAGAGACGCGGCGTATGCCTGAACTATCCTCTCATGTCGCGGCTCGTTCGACTTGGTGCCCGTATACCCTGATGGTCCCCTGAGGAAAAAGATCAGATCAGTCAATTCAGTATTTGAAAGAAGACCTCACCGAATTATCCACATCGATAGTACAATACGCCGGTTTCCTGAGATGTATTCCAAGAATGGTAGGTTTCCTTCCATCCTCGTCGTTTGGTATGCCTTTGAGCAGAGCGGGATATTTGCGAGTGCTACTCGATTCGACTGACCGAGTTTGGTCCACATAAGGCCGCGCTGGTTTTTCGTCCGTTCGTGTAGGTCGAGGGTGGAGACTATCGCGATAATGGAGAATACGGGCAGTGCTCAAAGGGGTTTACTTGAATTCACGATTAGGTGTGGGCGGAATAGATAAGTACTGCGACCACACCACTGAGCTGACGATGACCGGGATAAGCGCTAAACGAGAGAGTATGTGGAGAGTATTCAGTATGGCAAGTAATAATCATTGACTCACTCTGTGATTTCCCTTGGTACTGTGTAACGAACGGGATTTGTTGTAGAATAAGATGATGGATGATAAAGAATGTGCGAGAAAAGGAAGAATGGTGGAATGCAAAGGGCTAATCTCGTTCACTCCACGTTCGATGCATGGAGGCGGAGGACCTAATCGAGAGCGAGGACGAGAGCGAGAAGATAGAGTATTTGATTTTGGTGGAGGAGGCTGGCGATGGGGCGGAGAAGTCAAAGCTAGGCGGACTTTCGGGGCCAATTTTCCGGTGACGTCACCACCCATCAAAATGACCCCTTCTCTCGTTCATCTTATCCCGTCTATCGCTCCTTCTTCCGTTCAAGCCGTAACCTTCTCGAATATTCTGTGCAGAAGGGTGGCTTTTGGAATAGATACGATCCCAAGAATAACCTGAAAACGGAGTTATGAAGAGCGAAAGGTAGATCCCCGCTTTCCAGTCACCTGTGGGTGTTGAAATTCATTAAAATTTCCAACAAGGTTCTTTCTGTTATCCCTGGCGCCTGTTTTTTATTGTATTGATGTAGTTTTCTCTAAGTAACCGTTACCAGCGTATCCTTCCTTTCGTCTCTCATCACGTTTATCAGCGGTCTGGATCTTTCATACACATCGAAGGAAAGATAGAACAAGACTGCGTCCTGGAGTGACAAATGGCGACTCGCCTGGATAGCCGTGCGCTTAGAAAGATACGCGACTTACCCTGCCAGTATATTCCGTTTCCTGATCCATTTAGCATGTTAGTAAAGCTCATCGATGACTGGCTCGTATCACAGTGACGAATTATTAAGGGAGGGCCAGCTTATCCGCGACGCACGCTCAAACCTTCAACGTTTCAGGCGCAGCGTATACCCGTATTGATGCCGGTTTGATAAACATGGCTCAACTCCGATACTTCGTGGACAGGAGGGCCAATGTTGACGTTGGTGTGTACCGTATTCGATACCGGATCCGACGATCTGAAGCTCTGATCCATAGGTTTTGCCGTGGACGCTCCTTTTCTGGTGCGTGATATTTTGCTCAGTCATGTCGTTCCACCGTTACTAGGTTGGAGGTGCTGTAGACGGTGAAGAGGTGGTCCGGCTTAGCTGCCAGAAACGGTGTCATGACGAGTCGAGGGCGAAGCGCTACCTTTTTCTTTTTCGCTAAAGGTATACTTTCAAGGCGTAACTCCAGGCTAGGCTTGCGAAAGGAACGTCCAATCTTTTCCGATTGATTCATTCTTTCTCTCTTTGGTGCTGCCAATCCTTCGTTGGCGTATGACCAGCAAACATTCAAGTTGTTGGAATGTAAGTATCATGGGATTATGATACCTGTGTAAACATCACTGATGAACGACATCTAGTGGTATCCGTGACCGACTAAATATCAGTCCCACATTGTATTACGATCTTGTACAAACTTAAGACCAACACTCTCAATGAACCGCCAAGCTGGTTGGTAACTCGGCCATTTCCGAGAGATGTCCCGCGAGTGGTCCGCTTGTCAAATATCATTGTCGGACGACATCGCTGATTCACGCAACTGCTATATGAAACACGAACTGAGGCGCCCGGCGGCCATATCAGGAGAGCACACGACCCACGATTTCCAGCTGGGTAAGCGCCTGAACGTGTATTCACGGTGTTGTCGACAGCGTCCGCTGTCCGCAAAGTACAGAGGCTCTAAGAAATCGCATTTGACCTGCATTAGTGGTGTAACGGTTAACATGTAGTTTTCCGGTCCCGTAATGCTTTCAAGATATTGGCCATCTACACGATTATATTTATGAGGGTGTGGTAGTGTTTTGATTCTTGGTGCAAGACGACTCTGATTCTTCTTTTACTACCTCATAGCTTTTCATATATTCCTACGATCGGGGGTTCGGGTTGGTTCGTTGAGGTTTGTCATCTATAAAGTTCCAGTTAGTCCAAGAAAGCTCTTTTTTTGACGCGTACGTTTTGATGTATTCCTACGATTAGGGGCTCGGGTTGGTCGGAGTCGCTACAATGATGTTTTTTATTTCTTTCTATGGAAGGAAGGAAGGAGTTTTTATTAGTCGTCGGTGCTCCTGAACACCGAGACCGACCCAGTCTAAGGGGTACAACACGGTTTTCGCGATGACATTACGGCTCACTACAGTGACTCCGACAATTGATTCGGATGCACTTCTCTTTACCATGATTTTCGGGATGGTACATCGGGGATGTTCTTGTAAGTATTTATTGATAGATACCATATTCATTTGCTATCGGCCACTACTTCAAGCTTCCCTAGTTTAACACTGGAGGTATCCCAATGTTAAATGGGATAACGGAAGCCATGACAATATGGTCCCGGAGTACTTAACGTAGACCTTTGAGGCCTTCCTAAGTTCAATCAAGCGCACGGGTTTCTAACTACATGTAGTAAGACCGTGCGCAAACTCTGACTGACGGTCCGGACTTGTGCTAGGCATCATCAAGCTTTTCAAACTCCTCGGACATCCGGTAGCAATTGGATATACTCAATCCCCCCCTCCCCCCCACGCTCACTTTCGCGGGAGAAGCTGCGCTTTTCTTATAGAAAGATGATCAACATACCCTGTTTAGAGTATTCGCGCCCGCGATGTAAGTCCGTTGGTAGAGTATCAGGCCACATGGCTCTGATTCGGTCTCCAGGCTAGCATTCGCACGGAAAGCCCCGGTCCACATGGAACTATTGAATTAAGACTGGAAGAGGATTATGCAACACGCGAGAGATTCATGCTATCATATGTCAACGCCACAAAATCTACGGGCCGTCGTGAAAGTCCGCGACTTTTGTTATGGTGATCACACGAACGAGAATAGATGACCCTGGCGTACGAGCTTTGTACAAAGGCGGAACTGGGACGATCACATGATGGTTTGGCGCAAGTATGTACTTAATAGTTTTTCCGGTTTCCGGTGGGTAAGCTTTCTCCATGTAGTCAACGCACCCCTGATAATCCAGCTCACATGCCAGTCTTACTTTCGATGCCGGAATCTATGCGGAACATTAGTGAAACCCTTCAAGGGATGTGCCGTTCCATCGGGTGTTTAACTTGAAGGCTCTATTCTGAATGAAAACCACCTGACAGTGATGAATGCCAGATTCCATTTTATCAAGTCCCCAACTCATTCGAGAGCTGGCATAAATTCTCTAATTCTTAGCTTCGGCTTGCTTTCCAACATGGTTGGGATCCAGTACAATTCTTGAGGCGCGGATCCCCTTCTGCTAGTAACAATGACGGTCCACTTTCTCAGGACTGCGTATGAGATCGTTGTTCTGTGAGCAGGTCATTGGACCTCGGGTAGGCCACGGGCATCAGAATCACGAGCTCGCACCAAGAAGCAAATGCACACACCTATAACACTCAGGAGCGATGACTTATGTTCTGTGTCACGTAGTTGCTGGCATATCTCGAGACACGAGTAGGAGACCAAAGAGCAATCGTATTCAGTATTTGCGTGAACGAAATAACGGGCGAAGCGGATAAGTAGTTGCATATGCACTTGGTCTTAGGTTATTTTCGCCATATTTTGTTCAAGACGATCATTCATTACATAGAACATGAGAGTCGAGTCGAGTCGAGTCCTAAAGCGGAAAGGTTCCAGAGAGATCAAGATGTTAGATGAGGCTGGGTTGGAGGAAGTACCGACACACTCTTGCCGAGTGTATTTTGAGTCAAGAGTAGGTGTGGAAATCTTCTAGGAGCGCATAGATGAATCCCACCACATCAATTGACTGGATGGTCCGGTGGTTTTACAGACCTTGTCGAGGTCTGATTTTTGAGCGTATCATAGCACTGATAGTTAGTTCTCTATTACTTACGTGTTGCTTATAACCGTGGAGATTGCTTTATCTAAGGTTGTACATTGTGTAGTTAGTCTCCATGTGGTATTCGCCACTGATCCTTACCACCAACTTCGTGTGAGAAACAGCCCCGCAGCTAGTGCTCCGCACCGTCACCATACAGTACGGTCATACGGATATCATCGTACCGGTCTGTACCCATGCTGCCTTGAGGGGTCCATACAATCTTGAAATATACGGGTAGCACGAAACGGACTAAATAGCTAGTCGTGTAGATGCAAAACGACAGGTACCGACCATTGCTATTACAATCAACCCTGCGCTGGCTTCTTATAGGTGGGCGTCAAGCTCCAAGGGGAAGTTGTACACTCGGTGCTAGGATCCGAGAATGTACTAGTATGACGAGCGTCGTCAAATGTCATCTAGTCGTAGTAGAAGTAATGACATCTTGACGTTTATATGTAGTTCCTTCGTATGTGACTGCGTCAGTGCGCATCGATAGTGGACAGGGTTAGTGTACGGTCGAGTTAACCGCAAATGGATATGTATATAATGAACGAAGGAAAGTAAATGAGTCTAATCCCAATACCACTTCTAAATAGACATATAATGAGCGAGTACTGGGCCGTTCCACATTGATGACATCCTGGTAGCTGAAACTAGACAGCGCAAGTGCCTGTTGCCCTGATAGCCTCTTGCCTTTATACTGCAATCTGTACTCCTCAAGAAAGGAATGGTCTGCAAGAATTTTACAAGAGCACGCACGAAGGTCGTGGAGTAATCAGGGGAGAAGGTCCAGCCAAGGCTTCATATGATTGGCCTTCTTATTGCCGGTAAATTTTTCAAGAAAGGGTTATTCCGATTGGTGGATTTTCCACCGCAAACGTGGACTTCACCATCACAGTGTTCATCTGATTAATCTCGTGCTCGCATACATCCCTGAACATTACCGAATCATGAACGTCGTACTGTCGGGAACAAAGATGGTATCAAACTAAGATGAGCCCCAAGTGCGATGCACTGTGAAACGTGTTTCAGAGCAACGAAGGAGGACAAGTACGAAGATAACATGATTCTCAGCCGCGGGTTCATATGCAGAACGAAATTAGAAAGAGACGCCCGTTACGCAGAGCAGCATTTGCTGGATCAAACAGTACGACCACAGATAAGAGTACGGCTGGTGAGCGATGTGCTTCACGTGCTTGTATCTAAGAAGTTCTTCGATAGGCAAACCAGGTCCATCCTGTGATATATAAAATCCCCTGCCTCTCGGAGACGAAATTCTCAGTCACGTCGTAAAAGGCACCATTCCAACGAATGGAAGGGCTTTAATCCAAATCAATGGGATGGTCATCCAATAACATTACGCATCATTTCATTTGCTCCAGCATTGCGCAGGCAACGTTACGTTTAGTCTAAAAGCGAATAGAAGTGTGGCAGTGCATTTTGCGCCGCACGTGAAGTGATTTCATGGTAGTCAAACTTTAACGGAAGCGATCATTGGCCAATCACTGGAATTTCACGATTCGGAATACAGACGTGCACATCCTACTGGCGCAGCTCTCATGACTGTAATTCTTTCTGCGCAGATCTTCAGCTGACCACCCAAGGCTGACGCCACCAGCCGATAGGACTAAGGTCTTTCATATTCCCTTACTCGGCCGCGGCCTACTGAGTAGCAACACGCAATTCTCTGTCCGCAGCTCACCAGAGCCTTGGGACGTATTCTCGTACATGTAATTGAAAGTAGCGACCTCTATGATACCACGCAGTGGAGGATAGCGCGTGATCGACAGTTATTTCCAACCGTGAAAGTACCCACCGACTTGTGTTGTCTCAGCAATATTATATTCCGGACGGGTAACTCCAATATTTCTCAAATGCAAATTTCGTCCATAATCTGATGACGGCCCAGTGCAGAGACAGCGAGGCGAATCAAGTTATACACTGTCTTCATTGGCCTGCTGTAGTGAGAAAGGAGTCATCCTAGAAAGGTCTAGTCCAATCCGAATGTCCATCTCAGGTTATCTAGCTTCTTAAACCGTTTTGGGAAATCAGCATGAAGATCTCAACAAGATTCTTCCCGATATATATAGTGTGTCAGCTGGGTATCTCCTGCGTAGAAGAATGGTATAACTGGAACTGATAAAAGGCAGACGACCTTCCTTCTGTTCATTTCTCCCAACTGTAACCTACATCGATATCGTTCTCTCGCTCTCCACCAATAACGATGTGTACTTCATCATCCTCTGTCCTACAATCAGGATACAATACTTCGCAGGAGATATCAGCCCTGACTGCACATGCGCCAACCCGTGGAATCAGCGAGCCTCAATGTTGTCATTGCGGGTGGAGGGGTGCTCATGCTCCTGGATGCCCTTTCAAGTAACGAGTAAATCCTGGACTCTGTGAGTCGTTCCACCTTCAGGTTCGCTGTCGCTTACTGGCGCTTGTCATCAGATCAACCATACAATTGTTTCACCACCATCGCTATATTTGGTTACTGTTATCGCTACCGCATTCTGTTCTGCTGTACACGTCTTAGCACACTTTGTGTTATTTATCCCTTTCCTTTCTCTCGACATCATTTCCTTCATAACCTAGAAGTGTAGCGTGTCGATCTCGTTACGTTGTTGCCAAGTTAATTCTGCAATTGCATCCGGATGGCCCGAGATTGTATCTGTCTGTCATGGGATCTTCTACTTCTTTCACGATCCCTTACCGAAATAAAATCTGTCGGAACTCTTCTCCGTATGCCGTCATTCAGGTTCGTTTGAATTGTATTAAAAAGAATCTGACGAAGAGAACAAGTTTGGTGGAACAATGCTTGGAGTCATGTCGAAATGAACATATACTTTCGCTTGGTGCAATGGGCGTAATATCTCCGGCGTACCTATGACTTATTCCTCAGCTTCGCGATCACCATGGTGATATATAGTACTAAACCTAGAACGCCCTGGGATTGACCACGTCAAGAGCTCCACACTACAGGATTGCTTGCTTCACTGGCGGATAACATGGAATTCTTGAGAATTTGAGTTCGGACATCCCCTGTTGTAGCAGAGAATACATATTCAGGGTTGCTACGCGACTTCGGGTTTCCACACTTACGGCGCCGTCGTTAGCCACCTTCTGGTCCTTAAGTATCACAACGTCCGTATAATTGGAGCATGGGAACGCCCTCATATCGAATCTCCGTTTTCTTACGCCTATCCGTGTATTTCTGTACCAAACAAAGATGTACTCCCATATCCTCTTGAGTAAATATACGTTGCCGCCCACAATTGATCGCCGTCAAAGGAAAGTCCCTGGTGTGAGGGAGGATGTCTATAAGTATTGAATAAATTGAAACCAAGGGATCGGCAACGGGAGTTATATTCATGCATTTCAAGTTGCATCGAAATATCTGCTCGGATGATCTTGCCCTGCAGAAAGGAACTGAACTGAAATTTCACGGAAATGTTACGTCTCGTAGACAGAGTATAACACATATACCTAAAGTTGATCCCGTCGTGTCTATAATGACGATGAGAGGACCGTTGTACATTGCAAATGTACAAGAATAGTCTTTTAAATCGGCCACTTCGCCGGAAATAGTACGCGAATAGTAGTAGATTCTACCCGGCACCACCAATTGCATGGAGGAGGTCGCCTGGAATACAGGGTGACCGCTATTATTGATACCAAGATAAAGAATAGTAAGCCTGCAATGCTGGCGCGTAAAGAGTTTGGACGATCATCAGATATTTTCGCGTAGGAATCTCATCAACTCTTCCCTGACAACAAACAAATCACCAGTTCGTGGTGTATGCGCTTCTTCTTGCGAACTCGCAGTCAAATCTGACTCGGCATCAGAGACCCCGTGTTGGGAACTTGCGGAAAGGGATAGCGTGGATTCAGTTTCCGTAAGGGTGTCATCCTCGAGTTCAAAAGATGGGCTGCAATAATAATTAAAACGCCGGGTACTCGTATAGCTGAACATCCCTACAGCTTTGCACCCGGGTTCTTCCAGATTGGGGGCCTTTTCTATTCGAAATGTCAACATCATTAGGTCAAAAAACACATGAAACTCACTTCCACAAAGGCTCTCAAGCCTTCCTGTGTTGACGCACTGCATCAGCGAGGCGTACGAAGGGATAAAAGCGTGATCACCTTCAAGTTTGCACCTTCCACAAAAAGCTTGTTGCTCTCTGCACTCCAGGTTGCGTCCAATGCGGAGCGATTGCTGTCTTCAGCGAGGATGAGTGCTCTCTTCGTAGTCTGTACGGAGTCAGGAGAGCATTTTTCGACCAGTTCCTTGGCATATTCGAGAGCCGTCGGCAAGACAGATGACGGAGGTTTTAGCGTATTGATACTGATTTTAATCGCGGAAAAACCTCAGAGAAAGATTGAAATCAATAAGCGAAAATAACTCACAAACCGAACCTCTCGTAAGCGTCCTTTGCCGTAATCGTTCTACCAAGGAGCAGCATTTCACTAGCACGCTAAGAAGCGACAGTGATAAGCCCGGATTCTAATAACTGGAAGCGAAGCAATACGTACTTGATGTCCAGCAATCTGTGCTAACCGAGGTATACCTGAAGATACAGATACGATCAATCAACCCTAGCGCAATACTAGGGAAATACGACATACCTCCTTGTATAGCTGCGACGCCCCGCCTCACCTCTGGCAAAGCGAACTTCGCATTCTCATCCGCAACGACGAGGTCGCAATTCAAGAGAATCTCCATCCCCCCACCATATGCACCGCCATTAACGGCAGCGATGATGGGCTTGGCAGTGAGCCTCCTAGAAATGCCCGCAAATCCATACTTGTTCGCACTGATATCCGCCTGATCGCTTGATGCAGCACGAACGAGACGATTATCCCACCCCTTCAGATCCGCTCCGGCACAGAACATGCGTCCAGCTCCTGCCAAGACGAGAACCCTATATAAATCCACTAAACATCAGAAAGGAAGCAAAATCGGGCACAGCACTGACCACAGTTCCTTCTCACGCTCGAACCAGTCAAGCACAGCACACAGCTCATCTGCGAGCTCTGCGGTGACAGAGTTGAGAGCATCAGGACGGTTCAGCGTGAGTAGGAGGACATGGCGGGAAGGGAAGGCAAGGATGAGCTCTGACGAATGTGGAGGTGACAAGGCCATGGTGGGGGAAACGAGGGGATAATTGAATGATCATCCTGCGTGATCAGGTACGATCGGATGACGGTCCGATATCCCGATCTGATAACATACTAAGGTATTGCTAAGGTATGCCCGTCGTAATCATCCACAGCGCGGTGGTGACTATTTTCGGATGGTCAAAATAGAATCAAAATCCGAGAGTCCGATTTTGGACGAGGAAAAATCCAACATTTTGGACTTTGATTCTATTTTGACTGCCCCAAAATAGTCACCACCTCGCGGTGATCTTTATGAAAGGCGACAATTCCACTGATTAGAACTTGATCTACCTAGGGCTGAGCTCATATGCTGTAGATCTAGTCCGTATCCTTGTGCTCTTAAGAGCCCTGTCCTTGATCTGGAATTTCCATATGTGAGTCCTTCCGATTGGCTGTACCAAGTTCAACGTTCGTCCAGGTTTCGGATCTTCCCTTTCGTAGACTAACCTCGTTTACCAGACATCCCTGATCTCCGTGTTTGAAGCTATAGCCTTGATTTAATTATCAACGGTACCTTGTAAGGAACCTAGCGGGCTTAGGTTCGATGTGGGTTCCCATGTCTTCTCAGTCAGGATTCAATACGTGTGTACCTTGATGGCTCAATGTTGGGCACCGGGTTGACGGCCGCGTCGGATCTCTACTTCCTAGAACCAGATACTCTCCAAAGACCTATCGGATGTTCTGTCATCAGGAATGTCGATGGGCCCTGAGATCCGGTCGTGAAGAATACTTGTCAGAGTTGGCACCAAGGGACACAGTCTACTTAGTACTAATTCGACCGTTGTCGCCTTGCTTGGTCGTTACCAAGCTTCTCATACTCTCACCTGATACCGTGTTCCCCAGGAATTTAGTATCAATGCACTGCAAGCGGTGCTCCGGATTGAATTGGATCCTTCCACTACGTACGACAAACCTGAAGCGCAGCAGGAGATTTTTTTTCCGGATACGTACATGGCGTTCCGTGTAGGTTTCTTCTTCGTTGCCATAACGTTTGCACACATAAAATCTGGATGTTTATATCAAGATTCAAGAGCAACCTTCATGAACGCTGGGACTTTAAAGGAGCTTGAATATATCGTCCTTCAATGACAAATTAACCAGAATGCTCCGTCTATAACATCACCCTCCCTTGATATGCGCTCTCATCGCATGATGGAGATCCATGATGTCTTTAGTTCGCCCATACAGGCTGTGAAGTCATACAGGGCAATTCACGAGATAGTTGAAAAAGTGTAACGAGTTCAGACTAATTGACAGCTGTTCCTACTTCTGGATTATCACCGTAGGAAACACATCCTCTCATCGTGATAACGACGGGTCCAATGAAGTATATTATTTCACAGTTGCATCACTCAGTCTCTCTCTCTCCTTCACAAATGCCGGTTAGTACCTAAGTCAAGACTGGCGTACGAACTACTCCTTGGCAAGCTTATACATAATTGGCTGGGTTGTGAATCTCCACATGAATACGTATCGAAGTTTAACCAGACGAGCCTGGATATTGCAAGGAGGGACCTGGGAGATGACGATTTCCCCGTAGAAAGTAGGTTGAGTATCAGGATGAAGGGACAGAATTTGACGTCGCGGTAAAGAGAAATAACCAAATCGAGCTGCACCTGGGCAGCGCCTAGTTTATGATTATTTCAGCGTGATGCACGATTTTCGTACCCAATACTGGGCACTAGAAATTCTGCGTGGTACCACGCTGGCGTGGTGCGTGGCCACGCAGCCACGCACGTCACTCGTTCAACTCCGGTTGAACACAATAAATTTAATATATATATACTCCGCAATGCTCAGAAATCTTTTGTTAGATATCAGTATGTTTGTTTTGCTTTCAAACATGAATTATCTGGAGCAAGCATAAGTGGGTAGGAAAATAATTTTTGAGCCCAAGTCTTGCAAAGTACAGTGTGTGGAACTTCGGATTTATGATTTCTAGCTACCAGCACATCATAAATGTATGTATATATGATTCTGAGACAGTCATACGTTGAAACTTTGGTGCTCTCTCGTTCTAAGTGCTTAAATTTTTTAAACTTGTGTTGTACACATAAATTACCCATGAATTTCGCATGAATACAGCTTCAATATAGCTTCAATGCATCGAGTACTATCCCAGTTAGCCATAAAACACACTAACAAAGTTACTTTTTTCTCTGAAATTTAACCCTCGACCACGCAGCTGACCACGCTCATGTACCACGCCGCCACGCTGCCACGCCGCCACGCAGGCACACCACGCAGGCACACCATGCAGGCACACCACGCTCGACCACGCTGATCAGCCATGCCGCCACGCAGACCACGCAGGCACCATGCAGGCACCACGCAGGCACCACGCAAGTACCATGTATGACTCCTCGCCCCATTTATGATGTTATTCATGCTGTGCAGTAAATCGAACAATATACCGGTGCATTTGATGTGTTCAACTCAAGCGGAACTAGTCGACTTACGATCGGTTCAGTTTTCCCCCACCAAATTTTGTTTCGGGTCCGCACTATAGGTATTGATTGTATTCGTATGATGTATTCTAGTCATGTGCTACTTCCCTGCAGTTTTAACTCAGAATTCTGCTAGGTTTCTTGAGTCGGTTCCTTGCAGCGACAGTACAGCCTTCAGAGAGCATTATTATGCACGACGGCTTCTTTCAGCTGTCAAGGAAATCGGATTAATCGTCATCAAGCTCATCGGTAAATGTCTTGCCAAGTTATCAAACATGTCGACGTTTCTTAAGGATTGGCCGTGGCCACGACTCAGAGTAATCCTTGGGTTCCCTTGTAGCAGATCGTTTGGGGGGCTCTTTCAGTCGATTCTGATGAGTCATCCCGTCCTCATATACATAACTAGGTCCTGGCTAACGTTTGGAAGTCAGCGTGGCCTTGAGGTGAATCGAAAAAATATATAAATAATCTCTACTACGATATTTGATCCGACGTTGACTACCCCTGTGAGTGACATGGCAACTACGGCAACCACGCCAATCAGGGCACGTCAAACCACGCTGATGACAGCTACCACGCAGCCACGCACCACGCAGCCACGCAGCCACGCAGGCTACCACGCAGAATTCTTTTTGCCCCCCAATACTTGCTTCAAAATAACAATCAGAGCCAATGCATCATTTCGATCGTACTATCGTACAAATATTTGATGAAACATCATAAATAGATGTGAATCCAACGCACTTCGGTCTATCGACCTCTTTAGCAGGCGGATAAAATTGGCGTACTTTCTTTTGGTCATATCATTCGTTCTCAGTTCCCCTGCTTGCTTTCCACGTTTCGGGACCCTGTACCGCTTTCATGAGTCTCTGAGAAAAAGCCAAAGATGGAGCCGACTCACGACCTGTTGTTCAACCTCTGATATTTGACCCGTCGTGCAAACCACTCTTTCGCCGTCTCTCCCGACTCGAAGTTTTTACCCGGAGTGTTGCGTACCGCCTCGGCAATGAGAGTACTGTCCTCAACTAAAGCAAGAAGAACGACCGAGTTGCCTGGTCTGGTGAAGAAGACTAGGGACCACCTGTCGAGATGGGACTGAGGACCTGGAGGCGGTCTGAATAAGGGTAAGAGATGAAAGGAGATCGTGGACCGTGGGGCTTACAGAACCCGATGAAGATTTGAACGTAGGATACCTGCACTGAACATGGAGAGGGCGTCGCCGATATTGCAGATTGCATGCCCTGTGATTGGCTTTCATCATGTCAGAAAAAGGCAGCCAGGTAAACAAATTCGTCGCCTCACCTTGACATACTGCCACTCCGTATACCCCGGTGGAAGAACCTGCAGCCCGCCGAGTCTGTTATGCAGAAAACTGAGGGAGCCAAAGTCCGTATGGGCCCCGATCGCCAAACGGTCCGGAGCGTATCCAGGGGGATTCTTCGTCGTTCGTGCTTCGCTTCCGCTGTACTCCTCCTTGGAATGTAGCTTCGTCAACGTTCCTTTCGGCAACCCGAGCTTGTCGTTGAAGATCTCCAGGATTGTATCGTTGACTTGCACAGACTTTGACACGAATGGTGTGATAGTTGATTCCATTCGGTTGGTTACGGTAGACGGATAAGTACGGTGGATGACGTTGGGGTAAGCGAGCGCGTCGTCTTTGGAGACGTTGATGAATTCCATGGTGTCTTGCTGGCCTGACCCGTCGACTGCACTACTGCCCGCAGCTTTATATCTGATTGGGAAATATGAATAGTACGATGTACGAATAGAAGATTGGCTGACCCAAAGGATCTACCATCGTCACCTTGCTCGTACTTCATCTTCTCCTCGAGAGGCAGTCTCATTGTCTCCTCCCCCATTTCGAACATACGGTTGGCCTCTTCTTCGACACCGTGGTTCTTCAGGCTACGATTATCAGCGACGGGATATCGGAATGCTTCGTTGAGAGACGTACTACCAGAAACCGAGCTTTCGAGCAGCTTCCCATAGCCTCTCGGTCTCGGCTGCATCGCGGTCTAGAAGTAGTCGGTAGTCGATGACGAGGAGAGGATGAGTAGGGACGTCGTCTGGGAACGGGGGAGATAACATGTTTGAATGGGAGATGGGAAGCAGGGAGTCTTAAAGGTCATAGGTGCTCCTTTCCCATGATGTAGTGGTCACAAGCCTGTCTGAAGCGGAATAAACTAAGACCAGAAGCAATATACGAAGTCGACATTATGAATGGAGAACCGTGATAGCCGCTCACGGCAATGGGCATCGACGGAGAGAGTGGGTGCGTCTAGATGGTAGGAAGGTGCTCATTGATGATTCCACAGTCCTGGATAAAATAGATCTGTGCGCAGCGTCAGTTTGAGTTCAATCTCTTTTCAATAGGACGTTTCACAGATCGCGTATTACGTCCCGAGTTTTACGAAAGGAGGGCTCTCGCAATCCTATTGCGGCGATTGTTTTCAAAAGAGTCAGTTCAGAGTCAGAATCTGCATCTTCCGATTAGTCGCAGATTGTTGATATAAACGCGAGGATGTATGCCTTAAGTCTGGCCGGTGTCGCTCGAGGAGAACCGACGATCCAAAGGGCCTCGCGTCGTCAATTCAACGTCAGGTTTCCATTAGACCCGATGCCGCGTACATATCTTTGCTGTGCCTTTCGGCATCTCGGGCCGTGAGAAACATTCGGCAACACCCGCGAGGCTATTCCGGCTCCCGGTTACGGTTTTCCCTCTCCCTTTCACAGAACCACCGGTTATTCCGTACGTATCATGAACCCAGGGAGAAGCTGCCAACGACTTTCTGCTTCTTCTTCCTTTCGGTACCTCAGGCATCCTGGAGGTCTGCTTAAATCTGCTGCTGGGACCATCAAGCTTCAGTGAGAGTTGGTCTTATTCGCCTTGACTTTTTCACGGCGTTTCAGATGTCTCTTCGTCTTTTTGGCTCTAGCTATACGGCAAGAGAACGCGTGATTCTCTTCGATCTCTCCTTTTAGTTCAATAAATCAGTGATGATGTGAAGAGTGCATGCGTAAGTCAACATATTGTGTTCTTGTCTCTGCGTGGCTTCCTATTCTTCTCGACAGAACATCGGAATTCATGTGGGGGATATCGTAGACCGTGTACTCCTACGAGCCAACGTCAAGATGGTTCCCTTCTCCGCACTTTTTTCTGGTACCGTTGATATTTCGAACTTGGGGACCGACGGTCGAGGATTGAAATTTGAAAGTCGAAATTACTTCTATCGGAGTTCCCATATCGACGGATAGAGGGACTGTTCACAAGTGTGAATAAAGAACCAATGATACGCACAAGGTACGTTGTGATCGAGAAGGAGAATATTGATCCATGATGCGATCCTTCAAACTTGCAGCGACGTTATTCCCTTTGGTTTCGGACGTCGGGGCCGATACTCGTCGTAGGGTATGTGGCTTTGCTCCAACGAAATTGTGCGTCTGTTGGACCACGTATTATTCCTTTGAAGGTATTTTATTTTCCTTTACCTTCACAAAGAGGACGCGTTCAGTCATTTGCTAGGCCGTCCAATTTGAAAGAGCATTTTCCCGACGTCATGGATTTGATCGTGAGTGTATCAAATGTCAGATTCATTTGACGCGATCTAATAAAATGACCAGCGTGTCAGATAATTATTTACTTCCAGGGTGGAATTCTATCCTTTTGCAAGTTATCTGTACGAGGATTTACTACTAATTTCGGGCTTGCTGACTCAAAGCTAAATCTTCCTTGGCAGCGTTACCTTGATGTAGCTCAAGCTTCAAGCTTGGGCGCTGTAAAATATTATTTATCTTTTTCACCAGTGCACAACAGCCGGTGAATGAGTAAAAATCGACGCATTGTGCGCGATATTCTCCAGTTTATGGAGTAAAATATTTCTTTCTGGTTCAAAATACGCCGGAATAACTGGAGGACTAAAAGGGATAAAGCGCTTCCACAAAAGGAATGCGAATCTTGATGGCGCTTCTTTCAGAGGTTATAAAAAAGGACGGCGGCGACGTCTCTTGACTTCTTACCACCACCATCTCCCTCTCCCCTCCCCATGCCCTCCACCGACAGTGCCCAGCCCTTTCTCGCGGTTCATGACCACAGTCCACCGCCGCAGAATGGCGCCCGCCCTCGACAGCCGTCCGGGCCGCCTGCGATATCGATATGGGCGCCCCAGCCTCAGCCGTCCGAGTCGACGTGGCCCAAGGCTCTAGACTCGTTCTCGCGGGTTGCTGAGAAGGAAGTCCAGCAGCAGCCCTCGCGTTCGATGCAGGTTTCCTCTCAGACGGCGCCGTTGATCACTCGGGAGGACGTCTTTGGACCTGCTCCGGGTGTTTGGTCAACGACGATAAAGGAGATTGGCGCTATCGGGGACGGGCGCAAAAAGAACAGTCCGACGGGCGACTTTGATGACTCGGTAAGTTTTTCTTCCTTGCTTTCTCGTTGTGGTCTTTGCTGACCTGAGTATATGCAGCACGTCGAACAGCTGCTTCGGACTCTGAATCTCAACTCTCCCGACCCTTTCGTCCAGCAAAAGCCTACCCTCAATCTTAGCTTCGAGGCGGCGCCGCCAGGATCCCCAGATTTTTCGCCTGCATCTGTTTCATCTGCTCTTCTCACTCCCACCGACCTCTCCCCGACTAGATCCTTCGATATCAAGCAGCTGCAGTCTCCATACGAGCTCGCTTCCGGCCCACGTTCCGGCTCGTATATCCCCCAGACCTCCTTGTTGTTCGAGCCCAGTTCTCCGACGAGACTCCACCATATCTCGGATAACGGCGCCTTATCTCATTCACCGACGTTCAGCTCTTCGCAGATGCCCATTTCTGGCATTCCGTACCTACACGCTCCTAACCAACTTCATTCTTTACCGTACTACATGAAATCCTACGACCATCACCCTGCAGCTGCCGTTGGCAATATCGCTCCGCAGCGATCGTACTCTGTCTATCAGACTTCCCCTTCCGATCAGATCTCCTCGCAGCTCTTTAATTCCCCGCAGCCTCCAATGTCCCATCGCCAGGAGACCGCAAATAATGTCGGTATCAGTCGTGGTACGATCAGCTCTAGTGATTGGCACGTACCGCAACCGTCTGTTCAGCCCTCGCAGGACCATTTCTCCGTACATACTGAGTGGACACGTTCTGATGAAAAGACAATGGCAAACTCTCTTGGCATCAGTTCTGGAGGTGTCGGTATTGATGACCAGTCCTCTGGACTTCGTTCGTCTTTCTCATACCAACAATCGTCGCCGTCGTCGCCTCAAGGCCAATCATCTCACGAGGTACGTAGTCGATAATCTAAATTTTCTTATTCTGATGCGCATATATTCATATTCTATCAGCCGATCAACTTCCTGTCGCTCCTTCACCCGTCATCAACTCCGCCATACCACTCTTTTGTTTCGCGGATCATCAAGGGATCAGATCAGCAGGCCTCTATTTTCTTGCAGCAGAAACTAAAAGTAGCGGATTTGAACGAGCGCGCAAAGATCGTGGACGCAATTTGTGCTCGAGGCTTTGAGATGATGGCCCACAGGTGAGTTACTGGGCATACTTTATACATGCGACGTCTAAATCGATGTCAGGTTTGGAAACTGGGCTGTTCAACGTTGTCTTGAAGCCGCCTCGACAGTAGAGGAAAGAAGAAAGATCGTCGGATGTATGCGGTAAGGAAGTCGCCGGCTTTCTTGTATCTGCATTGCTGAATATTTACTCTTGAAGTGGGCGAATCGTCGAGCTGGCCACCTAATTGCTACGGTTGCCATGTCCTGCAAAAAGCGCTCGACTGCGAAGAAGATATTCGTCTCGCAATTGTTTCCGAATTACTTCTTGGTGACCCCGCTCAGACGTTAGTAAATAAGCATGCCAGTCACGTCTGGAGCAAGGTACGCTGATCTTGCCCCAATAGATTGCCTTTTCCCTAACAACCGGCCGTAGATCATGGAGCTTTCGTGGACTCCTCCGGCGCCACCGATCTTTGCTTTGTACGTACCGGCTCCGCCACCGTCCTCAGCCATCGTTGTTAATCCCCGTTATAGTGTCAACAAGTCGCTGAAAGGAAAATGGGCAGCCCTCGCATGCCACGAAACTGGGTCTCTCGTCGTTCAGGTATGTCATCGCCGGCAAGCTGCATTTCATTTTAACTCATTGTACTGTTACCCGCAGCACGCTTTTGAAAATTTGGAGACCTCGGCCAAAGATGGCATCGTCGATGAGCTGCTCAATCAGGGATCTTCGGTTTTCAGCGAAGTCGCAAAGAGCCAATGGGGTTCTTACTGTATTCAACACAGTTCGTTTTAGTTATCACGATTTTCACTCCGATTTCTGACGCTCTTTCCAGTCTTAGAGCACGGATCTGACAAGCACCGTCAACTGACCCTCGACCACCTGATGGCAGGTCTTCTTGAATACGCAACTAACGAACAGGGGTATAAATCAGTGACCAAGGCTTTAAAGGAAGGCGGCAAGGACACACTCGACAAGGTAGTCAAGAGGATGTGCGAGCCTGCGAAAAGGCACGTCTCGTTTCACTTTCACTGTCAGCTGCATGCGCTTATGTTCATTTCGTACAGCGCTCGCCGTGCAATGATCGTCGACCTGGCCCTATCGGTAACTGGAAGTCAATTGATCGCCAGTGTACTGCCCACGGTATGTCCGCTATTCTGCTTCTTCTAGACCCGATGTATTAATTACATATATGAAGGCCGACAAGGACCAGCGCGCTCTTCTTTACGACTGTATTAGAGGTCATATTGTTACCTTGCGTGGGTGCAAAACCGGTTCCAAAGTTATCTGGTTATTGTAAGTCCCTCGCTTTATTTATGCGGCTGTCGAACTAATCAATATCTTTCACTCAGTGATAGAATGGTATGCTATCTATGGATTTTCCCATTTCAAAGCTGACAAATGGTTCTGCCAGCGCGCATACTACGGCTACTAAACCTTATACGCTTAATCTCCATCTCGGCCGGCCTATTTTCTTCGACAATATTCGCTTTTCAATCCATCGCTATCATCATCGCTCTTATCTTACAGCAAACTCGGCCAGTAACGGTACATATCTCAAAAGATACTCTTGAACTCGCATCTGCAAATTTTCGGTTATCGCAAAATTTATTCTAGGAATCAAACTCACGAACCAATATTCACCGCATACCATATATTCATTCGCCCATTGACCCGTGCATTCCCTCAATCTCGGAACATCTCGCATACATTCATTCTTCACTTCGCATATAATACACCTGGCATAAAGCTCAGATTTCTCCTGCTTCTTTTCTTCGTCTTGCAAATTCACACCGCATTTATTTTCTTCCAGCTCGAGCAGTCATTTTTATTCTGTTACTTTATATCTGTCTGTATCGTCGTCGCTTTCGCTGTCACCTTCGCATTGCACATTGTATCCCCGCCGACTTGTTTTGACACGGACTACCCCACCTTCTTTCTGTAGCACTTCGAGATCTTGTAGCTATCGCACATTGCAAATAATGATTAAAGGCATGTTGTCGCCACTTGTTTTTTGTGCAGCTGGATTCCCCATCGACTCGCTTCCTTGGTCTACCTCATCCTCAGGTAAGTCTGTATGAGGTACACTCGTTCTTTATTCGCAGCACAAGATTCTCTCGAGGACAGGGTATCCGGGAGTGAAGGAAAACTCGTACGTTTTCTTCCGCCCGTACATTGAGGTGTTCTGAACATCGTCTTCGGTAACAATGGGTAGCGCAAGAGCGACCCTTGCCTCCCGTACCGCTTGTTCTAATTCGATTACTCTGGAATGGTATCTGCTAGGATATGTCAGGCAGTTGCCGCGCCGTGGATTGAGACGAATCAAATGTAGCTGCCATTAGCCCTGTGATTATTTTTCGAACCGAGAAGGAATATTAATCATGTTCATTGAAGGAAATAGCGACGATGCAAATACAGCGGACAGAAAGCAACTCCATTGTGACCTTATACAGACTCAAAACCTCGTTCTTTACCCATCGATCGTTCCTAGAGTTCCTATCAGTGAAGTTCAAACACACTACCAAGGATAAAAAACACGAACATCGTGACCGTCGGTCTCTCTGGACACACTAACCATAATATGGCTCGGCTTCGTGTCCACCTTCAATCCACGATCAGCTATGGAACAATCGGATGAGACCCAAGCAACTCACCGAATGCGACGATAAGCTCTGGATCGGGGCTGCAGCCGTGTGTGCACTTCGAGCCAAGGAGAGCGGGATCTCGTTGGAGGAGTACCCGTTATTCGGTGTCCCGTTTCGGATGTCATTACGAGCGTTGAGTAGTCCGAAGAGCGAGGCGCCGTACACTAGAGAAGCAAGTGTAAGCGTAAGGGGGATTCATATGTCTTAGGAAGCGATGCTACGTCTCGGGAGGGTGACTGGGAAAGAAAATGCTCAGATGATATAGTACGCCCAGGAAAGTTGAATGGCCTTACAGTAGAACGGATGGTCGATCATGGTCTCGTCCCAGATGGCAAGCTGTATGATTGAGTATACGAAATGGGGGATATTCGTATCAGCGTACCGTGATAATCGTGAGTAAAGCCGCCATGCTGCAAGACCACAAAATGTCAAGCGTGAGTCAGTCCGGAGAGTGAGTCGACACACCTTGTAAATATACCTGTGACGGATGGTGTTCAGATGGAAAAGCAAGAGATTTGTCTCGGCTCACCAGTATTTACACAATACATCATCTGGGCTGAAAGTTAATAAGAGGATATGTATTGAAGATGTGAAAAACAAAGCGACCAGGCGGGTAATCATTGTATTTGTCCTGGGAATAGTCGGCGAAGCCTATTGTTATGGTTCGAGAGCACGTACTTCTTGAACCTCGTTCGGCTCTTCAATAGTAAGAGCATCATTGTTCCAGCAAGGAGGCAGTCCTTCGACGGCGCCTAGGGCATTGTATGCCAGGAGGTAAGGCTGACATGATGGCGATCAATGCATGTTACAGCGTGATGCGGAAAGTCTGAATTTTTTTTTTACCTTGATCTTCACTTGGTCTGTATACACGGTAATCCTCCGTCTACACAGGATCTGAAGGTCAGAGCTGTGGCTCTGGATCAGACGGTGTACTCACGCTTCATCGACAGCATCTAGAGAAAATATTAGTAGGCGACGGTCCGCGCTAGCAAGAAACTCACACATGTTGACGACTATGAGGATACGACAACAATGAGAAATTGTGGGAGATCGAAGTGAACCGGACGTACTAAACTCGGCCACTGATATGGCAGCCTGGATTATTGTAAGTTCGTTACCAAAGAGAATGTATGAAATCAAGTCACACCAGAGGGCAGGTCAGAAGATAATTTCGGTTGCTGACTGTACTTCATGCATGAGATGGCGTGCAGTGGTCAGGAAATAAAACAGATCTCACGTCTCCAGATTCTATATACGTAGAACCTAGATTAGGACAAGGATTAGAAATGTCTTGTATATATCTTAATAGTTGTGAGGCTGACGATTGGACTATGAATGCGACGAATCCCTAGACCCGACCATCAGGAGATTTGAGAGTCGAGGATATCGAAATGGGCTCACACTGGCGGTAACGAGACCCTGCGTCTCGATGTTCAGAACAGAACGCTGTATACGGAAGGACGGAACACACGAGAAAACTCCTGGAATAGAATATAAGAAATTTCCAAAGCGTAGTTATGCGAACGCACCATGGTATAGAAAGTAGCACATCTATATCATCCCCAATGCGTTACGGTGTAAGTGTATACTGAGTGAGCATTTAGCGCAGCGCTCGCGCGCCAAGAGATGTGAACACGAAGCTCACACGCGTGGTTCAAACACAGTTGATGGAACATGTTACCCACGAAGACGGTCGCCACCTTCGGAACCCTATGATCAGCGAAGCCCCGCCCGACAGCAGAACATGAGAATTTACCAGGGCTTTCATATACCACGGATCTTGTTGATAGTCATTGCTATATTTCCAGACCTGTACACAGAGGACTGCGAGAACAAGTTGAGGATTGAGGAAGGACGTGGGGGGGGGGGCTAGCTGGGGCTTACCCCCAAAGAGTCTGACCAAAGGGAATTTGAATATGAGATAGTGTGCGCCGAGTCAGAGCGGGGGTTCGAACGTACAGAGAAGCGAGTGTCACTGAGATCTCAAACGCGCCGACTCTGTCTTCATGAGAAAGGAGGAGAGGTAAATAATTAGGAAGGAGGGGCTCACGTATTATCGAGCTGCAGAGCACCACCGAGCGCCATGTTGAAACGAAGGCAAAGAGTGTATATAACATAACATATCACCGCCTGCGGGACTCCTCTCGGAAAACCTGGGCGTTACAGGGACGTCGCGGTCTAATATTTGTTGCCCTTTTTGTTTCTGGATAGTAACATTGTTGTCTCGTGTGCTGATATGATGGGATCCTCGTGTAGAGGGTTCGTTAGTGATAGCAGTTTCCTGTCCAATTCCGCTCAAGGTCAATATAGTGCGCTTGTCGAGCATTCACACCTTGCGAAAGAAATGGACGTCCTTCACATATTATGGGAGGCTCTAAAGGAAACGCATGCCACATGAAGACGCCACTATTACAGATGCGAATGGCCATACAAAAAAGAAACCCAAACCCATCGAAAAAGCTCTGGCGAAAGACCAGGTGGTAGAGATCATTTGCCTCGCCTCGTTGTGGAACAGACAGGTCGCCTGCAGACGATGGTTCCTCACTAGGGTGGTGGTAGATGGCAGGGTCCTTTTAGAGCTCGGCGGCGTCGAGTAATATGCCACGTGGCCATCAAACGACCCGAAATGAATAAATGTTGACTTTCTTCGCCCTTCGATTGTTCACGCAGCGTCTTGCTTCCTATAACGGTTTCATTCATCGTCTTGCAAGTCTTTGCTCGTTTGCTACTAGTCTGTTATCAGCATAGTTAATAGCGGGCCGCTAAGGGTCATCAGGATATGCTCTGGCTACAGGTAATTTCCGCTGATGAGGAAGTTTGGCATGTGTTCTCCAGGGACCGGGAAAATACGGGATTTCAATTATGTACTAGGTGGGTCTGGGCAATTTTTGCAAAGTTCTCCGTGGTGCTCTTCTCTCAGGCTCGCAATACCTCCCAAGCGGCTCTGGATTCCATATCTTTTTCATCACTCGAAATTATCAAGCCAGCGATTTGCGTAACATTCATTAAACTCCCTCAATCTTTCGCTCCTTGCATAATGGGATACACCTTGGCAGAGGGTTACCCTCCATTCTCATTGCCGATATTTGCTTTCACCACGCTCATTTCTCTCCCTGCTTCATTAATCGTCCGCCCAAATCCATATCGGTGGATTCTCTGGGTATCCATCGTCGTTGGGGATGCCTATCTCGCCTTCACAACGACACACCATCCCGTCGTCGACTATTTTCTCGGATCCGTCTACGCAGGATCCATCCTCCTTGGATCAGACTACATCCTCCTCACTGAGCCTCAGAAGGAGCTGCGATTGAGAGGCCAGAAGGGTGCAGTTGACTCTGCACCTCTCTCGGAGCGGTTCAGATGGGGGATCAGACTCTGGTCTAGTCTCCGCGGAGTTGGCTGGACGCATGAACCGAATCGGCTCTGCGCACCGGTGTCGCCTGATACTACGCGCTTATCATTCATTCGAACGCGCGTGTTAGCCGTGGTAATGAACGTGTTCCTGCTCGATGCGATGTCAATATATAACCGCGCGAATCCGGCGTTTCTGGGAAATGGGATATCAATGGCTGATAGGCCGTGGTTGTTGCGATACGTGGATCTTATAGCGTGGGTGTGGACATCACAAGCCCAGATGCGGATACTGCATGGAATAGTGAGTATAGTTTCTGTACTTTCGGGCCTGTCGATGCCTCGAGACTGGGTGGACCCGTTTGGATCTCTTTTGGATGCGTATACATTGAGGCGACTATGGGGGTAAGAGGCTTCATTTCGCTCCACTTTTTGTAGAACTGATGTATCTCAGACGGACCTGGCATCAGTTTGTAAACAGGGTAAGATTACCAAGTCAATTCACTAGAAGAAACACGCTTACTTTGAATATTAGTTCGCTTCGTCTCACGGAAAGTACCTTGCGCGAAAGGTTTTCTGTGTCGCTCCGGGAACGCTGGCGTCATCCTTAATACAGCTATACACATCCTTCGCCATGTCGATATTCCTCCACATGATCGCAGATTTCACCATGTTCAAGCGCTGGAACGTTGGCGGAAGCTTGTTCTTCTTCGCTATTCAGCCTATTGCAATCATGTTTGAAACTGCAATCATCATGCTAGCGTGTAAATTAGGCCATAGCGGCGAACTGGGAATCTGGACGCGTCTGGTTGGGTACGCATGGGTTTTGACTTGGTTTGTGTTAACCTTCCCTGGATGGTTCGATCCGATGTCCCGAGTTCGGTTCATGGAAATTGGACTGAATATGCCGTTTAGTATTATTTTGGGCCTGTGGAAGGGTAAATGGTGGCAGGGAGACCTGTAGTCGTTTTGGTCATGTCGGACTTTATATTATATCTAGGCGCGCAACAACGCGATCAGATTTTCACACGCCACACCTGTGACTGGCATCACTAAGTCCAAAGTGGTCCGACAAATCGCTGCCTGATATTCTGATGAAAATTTCAAACGCACGTTCAATTCTTCTTTTGATGCCATACAGCACAAACGCCCATTAAGACATAAGCGAGCCTCATTGATAAAACGTAAAGCTGTGGCCCTCACCTCTTTATAGGCATCCCATCTACAAAGTATAGACAAGCCCCGAAGTTGCACCGGTATTTCAATGTACGTATTTGTTCTGAGATTCTTGGTCCGGACTTAGACAAATGAGAGCGAGCCATTAACGCCTAAGGTGAGAGTGGTGATTAGACTGGGGCGTGGTGTATAATTCCCTTCAAGCAGGTTCATCTCAACGCTTATCTTCCTGTCCTTGAACTAGAATATTTTGATGAACTTCTCTGCGGCTCGCTATGCCGCATATCTAAGGTATATAATCGGGTGAACTGAAATTCAATAAGTTTCCTGGACGGTATAGCTCGTCGACTTCTCTTTGCTTCACGAAGGAGTGAGAGACCAAGGGGTGTGAGACCTCATGCAAATCTATTCGTTCACACTTGACAAATCTCTGCAGTCGTTGAATATGGCATGCGTCTTATTCCGGCACTTCGCTTTAGTCTCCTGGAATTCATTGTTTCTATATGATACCAATCGCAGAAGTTGTTCTCGAAGTCGTGCACGTAATAGAACGACTTCTTGATGAAATTCCGGTGTCCGTATGGGACGCTTCTGACCTAAGGTCCATTATTCTCAACTGCTTAATATGATCACGAAGAAAAGAACCAACCTTGAATGCCGTGGACGTGTCTAGTAATACGGATCCCAGCTGCTTCACATTCGTCGTAATGGCAGGATTCGAGTTCATTCGCAGTGAATTCCTGCGGTCCATGGTGAGGATAACAGAGGCATATTGTAGCGTCCAAGGGAAGCAACAACGGTACTTGGTAGTCACCCGTCGAGAGGAATTCCTTAGTTAGTCCCTGAGTATCGACCGGTACAGCCCAGGTTAATAAATTTTTTTGTGGTTGTATCTTTTCGATTTGGGTAACAGCCTTGATGGTCATGAGGATTGAGGAAACATTGTCAAAGCATTCTATAGTCTGTGGGAGTATTCTGACGTGGATTGCATGCTTGGCACAATGAATTGCTTCTGAAGAAATACAGCGGAGAATTCGGGCAGCAGAGAGAAAAGAGCCCGGCCCTTGCCAGCATCGGAAGTCCTTTCTCTCACGCCACCACTGCGACGCATGATTCTGTTATCCACATTCGTTTCAATCTTACTCATCACAACCACGTCTTTTTTTCACTCAATGTATCTGTTTAGGCTTTCAATACGAGCAGCATGACTCGTCCGTACTTATTTATGCACGGCGTGCTTCTTCTCAACTACTGCAAGTGTTCCGAATCTTTCGGCGTCTCGTAAACATGTGGAAATTTGTCTTTGGAAATCGATCTCTATCCTACGAGCGCTAACAATATTTTGTTGATATCTCACCAAACGAGCCTTATTCTCTCTCCACCTACGATATTGAGAACTCTAAATACACTTTCTCTTTGTCCCTTCTCATTAAATCCTTGTTTCTTTGACGTCAGCCGATACGGACTAGTCTTCATGTGGATGCCAAGTCAGGTTAACGGTAGTGATGTAGATTCCGTTACATCGCCACTACTTTTCTTATTCAGTCCTTTTTTCAGCACCGTACACCAATGGTGCGGCTGGCCGCAGATGCCCATTGACTTTCTGTCTGTCAGCCGCATACTCCCAATTGATAAATTGTCCGGTTTCCATCGGAAGCCAATACCCTTTCGTCTAGCATTTTGATGCTCCAACGCAGGCCATGAGAGGATGTCGTGGTACATCGTCCCTCAAATAGCCTCGAACCCAAGATACTCGTGCGTCATTGTAATTTTCGGTGGTTCCCTGACTCTAGCAGTGTCAGTTCCTATGACGTTGTTTTCATGATCTGCCTAGTAGGGTCCACGGCACGTGTATTCTGGTGCGTCCATCTGACATCGGGTGTTCGCAAATCGCGGACAACCTGTCTTATTGGCTGTTGCTCGATGACATCAGTCACACTCTGCGTTCTAGCAGTCATGATATAAGTAACGAATGATGTCGCTCCTGTTATTTGTGAAGTCTTTACAAAAGTACTCGTCCATCAGTAAACTTAGGTCAGATCTAGTGCATGCCTGGGTTACCGGTTTAGTAACTTCATTATGCCCTCCGACTCCGATTCTCAAAGGAGCTAGGCAGCACCTTCCCTCCCCTTTGCGTCTGATGTGAGATTGACATGGGGAGATGAGGAATGACAAATCTCGGCCTTTTGTCTCCTTCGGAGATCGTTTAGAGAAGCACAGTTTCACGGACTATGAATTTAGAGCGCTCGGTACCATTCATTTCTCTGCCGAAGCATCGCTTTATCCTGATACACTCATTAACCCTGACCGTGTGAGTGTGGCTACAAGCCTATTTTATTGATATCCTTCACTCAGGGTGGCGCCTGTACTTGATGCTCACGTCCGAAATTCTCTTCTCGCACTAGTCGAACTTGAAATCGTCGCATCCCAGTGGCGAATAGGTTGTCAAATCATTTCAAGCACTGGTAGACTCATGTACCTCTGTCTGAATGATTTAAGAAGAATGTTCTATTGGAGTTACTGGTGGCTGTACGAGCCGTCGGAATCAACCGGCTCTGAATCCGTTGCTTACCGTACCCGTAGTTTTCCTTTTCCTTACCGTTTACCACCATGTCGACATACTAGGTCTAAACGAGTTGCTCTTTTCGCTCTCTTGTGCTTGAACTACAGCTTGAACTACAAGATGTTCAAAAATGATCTCGCGTAAATTAATGGTCTGTTGGGGTTACCTGATCTAGTTGCCTCTTTATACCCTCCTCGGCGCTCGGAACGCCCAATAGGCGTGAAACCGATTTGATTCCAGCGTCCACCATCGTTGCATAAATCAATCATCTAAACCTTGTGCATACAAGCACCAGTTCTGATGATGAATCTCGCCTGCAGGGTGGTTCGCGTCAGTTCGACTCCGAGCGTTTGATGGAAGAGCTGTACTTCTAAATCGACGACAGTACTTCCTGAGAGACGTGGCTGTAACGGGTTTGGCGCCACAAGGAGTCACCACATGCCCAGAGCTCGGGTTCGGGCAGTCAGCACCTTGATGCTCAAGACCTGTTGTGATTCCTTTATTGTCGGGCTGCAGATAATATAGTTATGAACTCGTGAACAATTGCATGTCAGTTTTGATAGCTGTAGGCAGGATTTCATCGGAGGCGCCTATATACCAGATTGTTTAAACATACATTACAACATGACAGAGGTGCGTTTCCTTAGCAGGCTCGTGAAAAGTGCGGTGAATTAGGATCACAAGATTCGTAATGATTCCTGCAGCAGGTCTTCTACATCGTGTTTTTTAATCAAGTGGGTTCCTTAGCTCCTCGAGTCTACAGGTGGCTAATTTGACTTGAGGATTGAGAATTGCATGGTTTGTAATCCCCCATGAGCATAGATGGCAAAGTGATATCGCTGTCTCGACTCGCCGGTGTTAAGCCGGAAAACAATTCCGCGGCAGCTCATCATGGGTGGCCTGTAACTGACAAGAATCTTATGGAAGTAGTGAAAATGGAGAAGGTGTGAAAGTGCGACTTTCCAAGAACATTAACTCAGACCCGGGCGTGTGGAAGTCAGAAGAAACCGGACCGGCTCTATATCCAGTTTGTTTCCGTCTCCACGCGTATTTATTGCTGCGTTTCCAAGACATGGCAACTCATCTTTATAGATACGGTGTACAATGCATAATCAATCATGCCGTGTTGAACAGAAAATGTTATCAATCTGCTCCCACCTATTTGTACAATATTCGATCGACAATGAGCTTTCTCGGCACCATGAGGTTTCGTACCTGGAGCACGAGTGCACACGCAACGTCCGGCTTCAATTACTTCGCATCGTATCCTCTTAATTTAAAGAAGAAGACAGTACATATAATCTGATTCTTGGCTTCATTTTCGTTATTGAGCTGGCCCACGACTGCGTTGATAAATTGTCACCCTTCAACATTCCATCTGGCATCGTCAGCGCATCGCTGCATTATTCAAAAGTGAAGACATCAAATTCCACGCTTCGGTAATAGACTGACTATACAGCGAGTACTAGTGACAGTTTAGAACGGCATTTATCCCCAGAGACCTTGAAGACCTTATACTCTTCAAAATGTCTCGTCAATTTTGAATTGTTCGGACCGTCTCCGCTAAGAACGTTCTACATGTAGTGTGAATCCAAAAGGTCCGAGCTAACTGATGATTGGTCGAGACTGATCCACATAAACAAAAGACTTGACTCAAGGTCTAGCCCATCAATACGTGAAAATTGTTGATGGGAAGGGTGGGTTTCTGAAGTCATGGAAGCGCAGTCGCCTTTAGTCTATCTACAGAGCCCTGGTACAACGAAGCCGAAGAGAATTGTCTAATTTTTTTTTACAAATCATCCGGTAGTTCTGAGTGAATGAAGAAGCATACGTGCACATAAAAATCGATCATCCGGAAGGGCGAAGGCACCGAGACAGACCAATCCAGTTTGTAGACTAAGTCTGTGCATTCAAGTGCAGGTCAGCTTATCTTAAAGCAGAAAATATTCGTGACAAAACAAAACTGCAGTAGCGGTTGTAGCAGTTGGTCACCAGTCGTGGCTACTTTGACGGCAATACAGACAATTTGTGGTGGGCAGTTCAAGGAAGGTGGCAAAGCCGCAATAAAGCCGAGAAACCATAAAAGAAGCGACCTTGTCCGCCGCTTGCGGACCATTACTTGACCCAGTAGATCTCCAAGGCAAGCAATTCCGTGTCCCGAGAACGCAGACACGAAATTCTATCCTGCGAGTTCTGGGTAGTCGGTCATCGAAGTTCAACCATTCATCACGCCGATGTTAAACTGACGAGAACAACAGCAGCACCATCCTAATCCCCGTTAGCATGGAATAAGTATTAAGATTTTCAGCCACTTGATATTTAAGTTTCGCCGATAGTACCAGGATGCGTATGGTGGGTAAAAGAAGATTTCTTTGGCACTGTGGAAGTTATCCTACAACTTGCTCGGTTTTCGAATCATTGAGACAGAGACCATAGATTAGTGGCCATGAATTTAATTCCATTCCCGGGCCCTGATAAATCTTTTTGTGTCAATCAACGGTGTCAACATGCATACTGTTAGCCAAAAGACTCAGACCGAAGTTTCATAGGCTTAATTTAAGATTACAGAGAATGGAAAGCCAGGACAAGTAAGCACCCACCGAAGTCGGGGTTACTTTCCCAGAAACTCCCTCTTGTGACAGTAAAACGCGAGGTCAGATAAGCTCAGAAACATCGTTGAATCAGCTCTAAATGCGGGATATTCAATTGTATATCACAAGATAGCAGACATTACGTTGCCTCAAAGGGACAACCTGATTGGCTGCGAAGTAGTCTTGTGTTAAGAAGCACCCTAGATCACGGTGCTCTCAGTTTTTATGTCCAGTCATGTTAAAAGATGCCGCAGCATCGGAAGACTTTATCCGCTTAACCTGGTTAGCCCTGTGATCATGATTATCGACGCTGTTATTTATTCACAGGAAGACCCACTTATACCAGGGCTGAAGACGAAAGAGCGACTTTGAAATTTCACGTTGATGGCGCTGCCCTGAGGTGTGACCTTGAACAGTGAGATGAGAAGCACTCACACGGAGATAACAGGTCTCGGAAAAGCCGTGAAAAGGTCCCTCTAATCCTTTGTTGGCATGTCAAATATAATCTTTATTGGAGCATGTGGCTATACGAGTCGTCGGGATCGGTTATCCGCATCGGCCGTACCCGGCAGTCCCTTTCATTACCATTTTCAATTCTTTTTCCTTCTTTACCGTTTACCACCATGTCGACATGCCAGGTCTAAACGAGTTGCTCTTTTTGCTCCCTCCCGTGCTCGAACTACAACAATCTTGGATATAATAGAATAATCAGCATGGGTTGTAAATTTTCAGACCCACTTTGTCATGCCTTGTGTAGAATTCCCTGTCGCATAGAAATCAAATAGGGATCCATGCGAGGTTTATCTGTAATGTGGGGCATCATGCAGAGGATAATTCATCGGATACGGCACCTCGGGTTGAAGGGACTTTGCTTCTCTACGAATGTCGCACATGACGCAGTAATCCAAGGTTGAGCATTGAGCCGCGATGGCCTAGGGCAGTGCAAGTAGTAAACATGTGACACAATGGAAAATTTTGTCATCCAGCTTGCACCCAGTCGGACGAGTCACGGCGTTCACAGTTTGTGCTTACCTTCATCTTCAGCTAATGTTCCGGTGAATATGAGGTTCCAAAATAGATCGGCCTTACTCCTAGCGTGTGGTACGACATATTCTCTGCGGGTATTCTCTGGAAAGTGTCCCATCAATGTCCCATGGATAGATGTCAAGCACACTTTTTCCTCGGATAATTCACAATATACAGGTCGAATATTACAGCAGTAGATTATCCTGGGTCAGTCTATGAACAAGGACCTACTTACTCATCTATTCTCGTCATTGTTACGTCTGGGACCAGCGAATCGAACCTTGTGCCTCATCCAAGCTATTTTAATTCGCATTTCATATCCTATCGGATACAGCTCGACTTGGAAGCTACGATCCGAATCAAGCTGCAAACTATCCACCGGCCTCATGTATTGCGGGCTTCTTATAATGGGCTAGTGATAACTACGGTTTGATCTACCAATTTGTTTTACCTGTCGACCTGTTTGGGTGAGTGCGAAGTCAATCCTAACTATTTTTACCGACATTTGGTCAGTCATCTGAGAGTTTACAAAACACTAGGCGCAAATGAAGCTG
This sequence comes from Armillaria mellea, assembly GCA_030407055.1. NCBI lineage: Eukaryota > Fungi > Basidiomycota > Agaricomycetes > Agaricales > Physalacriaceae > Armillaria > Armillaria mellea. The sequence continues at coordinate 836,699 of JAUDZF010000013.1, forward strand.
ATAAAAGGTCAGCATGTTGCCAATATTTTCGTCACCCAAGCTTCCCAAGTCGTACATAAATTCATCATTTCTTTCTTCCTCGCATCCACCAATGTGCACTATGTCATCATCCTCTGTGACCTGCCATCAGTTAACAGACAAATGTTCACATAACGGTTCAGCCTCGAGCACATCAGTGCCAACGTCTAACGGTCGCGGAGTCAGTGAGCCTCAATGTTGTCACTGTGGATGGAGAGGTACCCATGCCCCGGGGTGTCCATTTGGGTAACGGAGCGGAATGATGCTTTGTACGTATCTCATTCCTTTTTTAAATTTAGTTTGTCACCGTTTACCACAGACTTCACCATCAGATCTCTTTCGCCACACTGCGCTTTTTAGACGAACTTTTAACCATGTCTTTCTTAGTTCCCTTTCGAACATTGATCATAGTTTGAATACTGGACGTCGTGATCATAATTTCTTTATATTTATTTTATTGTCACTTTAATCCTCTCCCATATGCTTCTTCACATGTCCCAACTCGTCCTAAAAGGCCCTTATATGTACATCTGTGTATAGTTGTTGTATGATCACATTTCTCACGAGATAAGATGATGATCGCTCTCTGCGGCCATCGGTGGATCTATATTCCGAGAAGGTCCCCGTAATGACAGATGAAATGGCGGCTTCAAAGAAACCGTGAGCGGATGCCATAAATAAGCATCACGCCTTTCGTTCGATCCCTACCCTTGATGGATGATCTATTCATTCCGGTCTCTATGGTACATTGGTATGACGGGACAAAAATCATGATCAAGGATTGACTCCCATGCTTGACCTTCGAATCGTACTCGGAATTCGGGCTCGACATAATAATTTAACCTCTTGAATCTGTTCTCCACGAAGAGTGCACCGAGGACGGCTAGACAGTCACACGTGGTACTCGTTAGCGTGCACATACTAGTCCCCTGTGCGATGTCTTGTCCAGGTTACAAAAAAAGTACATTTGGTCCCTGGAACAGATTTCATCACCGCGCTCAGGTGGCGCGGACTTGATTGCCGAGTCCCCCCGGATAACCCATATGAGTGGTTAGTTTGACCAAGTTGCTAGCGCAAACACGTTATGGCCAAAATAATAATGATAGATATACCTTATGTGAAAATTATGTGAGTAGCCGATTAATGGAAAGGAGGCTTCACATACGAATCTTCCCTTCGCGCGGCACACTTTATTTCCGCATCGGCCCTCGTAAAACGCGAAATCGTTAGTAATTGTGGCTCACCACACTAGTAGGTCCAGAATGATAAAGAGATACTGATCACAGTCATATACCTGCTCACTAAACTTATACCAAAATCTGTGGGAACTTATGACGTGCTCGAGGTGCGTTGAGACGATTCATTGGCATCTCCGTAACCACCCAGAAGAAATATGTCATGGATTAAGCACGAGTCATACCCCTGAGAGGTTCCATCTACTGGAAGATCATTTTGCAGAGAAGGGAGCTCGGAAATTCACTAGCAGCTGCAGTACGCTCAGGATACTATTGAACCACTTACCAGCACAGAAGAGTCGTTATCTCAAACATGCAGGAATCGGAACAGAAGTGCTTACTTCAAGACGGCCCCCAATCTTGGTTGAAAGGAAGAGACAAGTAATGTCAGTCATACTTAACTCCCATTTAGAGTCCAAGTCATCATGCAACATCAGTACCAATTGATTGTTGTCCTCAGCAGGGTCGATTTCAGCTTAACAATACGTGTCTATCTAACGCGGCTGGAAAGGATGGCAATAATGTTCATCTTGGGCGACACATCAAATACATCGATGCATGTAAGATGATGAGAACAATCTAGTGAAATCACAGCGCGAACTCTGGGGAGTGCAGGGATGGGGCCCGTGGGAGCCCATAGTAGAGATTTCATCAGAGTTCGGCACAAAAAGGAAGGTCTGATCAACCGCTTTACGTAGGGCAGAACTTCAAATTTGTAAGACTCAAAGGTGTAACTTTTCACCCTGATTTTCATGACCCTGGATGAACGGCGTCAGTAGACGGTACTGTTGCGGCGCTTAGCATCTTGTCTGCTCCACTCTTATATTCCAGACATTGTCCAAATTCGCACTCCTTTCCCTTCAAATTACCACATAAGAGCTGTAATCTTAATTTGCATTGAGTCCGAACAAGCGTACTACAAATACGAATTTGACACCTGACACGACGCTTAGGAAATAGCCCGATATCGAAGTTCCCAGCAGAATAATATACACTACAATACTATATATCAGTATTGGAGCATCGAGTAGTGGCTGCTTTTCCACTATCATCACCCCTCGAATAGGCATCTGACGTCGTTCACATGATTGCTAAGACGATCACAAAGATGTTGAGCATGATAGATATAGACTTCGGCTTCCTTGAAGATATCAGCGAAAGATCGAACCAGAGCGCCACATTATCTGAAGTCATACATTCCTTAGTGGCCGCCAGGAAGATCCGACGTTGCTGCTAGAAAATAATTTCCCCAGTGGTGAAAAACACCAGTATTTCGTTGTACAATTCTTCAGTCATTCGGGACCCTATTTACCACTCTGGAGGACATCCAAAGAATACTCGAAGATCATAGAAAGGAATGACAGATTAATGAGGTGCGAGAGGGAGTAATGTTGCATGTGTGTCGAATTATTCAAGTAAGCACAATCACGTAAAACTCATTGGTTACCTGCCGTTGCTTGATACTTATCGCAAACAATTCATTAATATATTCAGCCCCCTGAGTCTGAGGAGCTCTACGTTGACGAGATCGATTATCCGGAAAATCACGGTCGCAATGCGAGGTCGGCAGGCATCTGGTATCTCACATTAATTCTGCGGCGGGCGGCATCTATGGGAAGTCAACACCGCCGCTCTCACAGTAAATAACACGTGAGACTTCCATGAAGAAGAGACGTCAAGGTAATTTGCGTCATTGGTGCTTTCTGCTCCAAACTGTGTACCCTTCAGAGATGAATCAATGAGAGATATAATTAACATACAAATGTCGCACCATAACTGATGTACAAGCTTTGGTTAGAGGACAGAGGGTCGCGTCGTTGTCCTGGACAGCTGAAGAGATACTCGAGATTAGATATCAGCCAGGAGATCGGTCACTATGAAGCCGCGACCCTGCAAGGATGAGATTTTGAGCTACATGATTGAGGAATAGACTGGCTGGTGCCGAAATTGATAGATGCGTGTGGCGAAAGGCGATAATCGACACAGTTGAAGCAAAAATTTTCCGATCAAAAGGTGATTCCGACGATGGCTATTCGGGAAAACGACCAAGGCCGTCCTCTTAGACCTTGCTTGTCTCCTTTAAATTCCTTTCTTGCTCCAAGAAAGACGTCTATTTCTCGTGTAGTGACCAGCCTCAGTTTCACATCCTGATCGAAATCCTTCGACGACTAGATGACTCTTTGAGGCTCCAACTCCTCTTGTCGAAGACCGTTTTCCATTTCCAACTTGGATGCAGTTAGAGCCGCCTGTACTCCTACATCTTCGTCTTCATCTTTGTGTCCATCCTCATCTTCACTTTCATTCATTAGAGAGTTTCCGTATACTTAATCACTTCCATACAGATTGATATCATTGGCGCGCATGTATGGTCCCTCATGATAGGCTCCATTAAACCTCCCTGACGCATAAAACGGAGCCGTCTCCGCCATCTGCCTATCGAAACAAATCCAGATCGGTAAAATCACAGAGATATACACGATGGACGACGCTTGTAACGGTCGAGGAGTTGCGCCAACAGCGTTAGTTGATGGACGAGCCAGATGTCATGGTCAAATAATTATTGAGCTTCCTCGGTCCGTACACGAGGCATTTAACTTCACGTACTACGGAAGCCTTTGAGGAAAGCAAAGATTAAGGGAGAATTTGACGCCCAAGTACATGGGCACGCCGTATGGTTCCAAACATCAAGTGCCATAACGAATGAACAGATAAGATATATGGAGAAAATAACTATATCTCATGGCCTAGAAGATCAAAGGAATCACTTCAATCCAAGTCGATCGTTGCAAATTGAGCCATAAGGCGAAATAGTACATGAAGCGACGGGATGACCTGTACGCAACTGAATTGACTATCAAACAAATAGAGCAGGTGAGAAACATAGCATCTCCGCAGGGCATGGACTCACGACTTACTCCTTAATCACCATCTGCATCGGAAAGTTACGGAGAGTACTGCTCGATAGCAGCCGAATCACCGCCAAGACGTTTGGGACGCTTGGCGCCAATTCTGTTTATGAGTATTATTAACGACCTTCGGTAGATCTCAGGGCCTGTTGACCATACTGATCACAGAAGCTTCGGCAGGTCTTTGGAGAGTATTTAGTCACAGGGTAACGAGATTGAATGCAAGGCTGTCAACCCAGTGTCCAATGTCGGCCCATCAAGGTACACAGCAATTGAATCATAGGTGAGAAGGGCTGCGAATCCGCATCGAACTTAGGCCCGCTAGGTCGTACCATTCATAATTAAATCAAGGGTCAAGCTTCAACTCTGGAGATCAGGGATACCTAGTGAATGAGATTATCCCACAAAAGGGAAGGTCCAAGGCGAAAATGGAATTCATCGAACATTGAAGGTACAGTTGATGAGGGGACAGGCATTGAGGCGTCCTATCACACGACGTTCGGGCTCTTAGAATCCAGACCACGGACTGGGCTCTGCCAACGTTCAAATTAGGAGCAAAAAGTAAGTGAGCGAGTCTATGGTGCATGAATTGAGCCCTCTCCACGATAGTTCCTTTCAGGTCAGATCCGAATCAGCGGAACTGGCCTATTTCGCAGAGACAATTAATACGGGCCTACCTGGTTTGGAAACGACCACCTCAATACATTTCACATGTCAAAGGATCGGGTGCAGAACCTTCATGGCGCAGCACTGGCCTACATACGTCAGCCTGGTTATATATATGAAAATCAAGGGACATACGAATGTCCGCCCCGTTAACTAGGAAGTCATCATGACCGGAGGCAATACGTCTGTGCGAAGTTGGCGGGTCCCTATCAGGAAGTGTTTGTCAGTGGCCAAGGCATCCTTCTCTATTCTCATGAATGACATCGCAGCCAACGGACCTGTCCATGCATCCTCCTCAGGTTCAGTAGCTTGGATCATCTGTTAGACGTCTCAGTAAGCACCAACAGGCAAGCTAGTAAATGGGTTTGCCGTTCAAAGTTGCCTGCGCCGTGGCCCATTGGATGATCAATCATGAGACGCAGCTGAAAACAATGCGATAGTAATTGAGTACTGAAAGATGATCAATCAGTAGATCAGATGCAATAAGATACAGCACGAACGTACTACGCCCTGAAGACCAAAGAAGTGTAGAAGACGATACCTAAGACATGCTTACGACAAGAAGATGCAAATGGTACAGTATGGATACGAACCGAGCATATGTAAATCAATCGCGAACCGAACGGAAGTCATCCAGGTTGGGAAATTTGTCTCCGGAGAACGCAAAACAGGATAATGATATATTAGTGAATAGCACCCTAAGGACGGGAAATGGCTACCTTATATCGTCTCCAACAAGATCTAGACCACTGAGTACCAAGACGGACCATATTGATTCTTTTTTGAAATTGCATCGGTTGGAAAGTAGGAGGGCCTGTATCTCTAAGAAAGACAATCAGAATATGGTCTATACTAGTACTAGGAGAAAGACCACCGAGCTAGTTTCTGTCAAATATGAAGATAGTGATCCTTAGCACCATGATTCTTGCCCGATAAATTTGGACAATTTGGCTTATCTGAAAGCTAGTCAGTAAGTAACCCTTGTAACTTGTTTTGCGAACAAGATCATTTGTCATCGTGCAGTTGGAATGAATGAGCTCCGACTCCGGTAAAAAAGGCAGGGGCGTACTTATATAAACATCCTAATAAAAACTCCTTCCTTCTTCCTTCCTGAAAGCCGGTCTAGGTAATGTCAGAGAATAAATCTAGTAATAGCATCAGCAGACGATAGTACGTGAGAGACGAGAGCACGTCTTTGTTTGCTTTAATTTGTTCGGTTCCGGGCCGGTCAGCCGCATAGCCAAGCTTTTCCTCTCGACTTTTACGGCCTTTCGTTTACTTTTGCTGTTCCTTCAACAATGGTCGGCTCTCAGCGCAACCAATAGCGCGGCCTAATACTGTAGCTTTCGTTTTGTCATACAACGGATATCCCCCTAAGAAGTCAAGAATCTGTCTGCGCGCTGAGCTGAACCTTGGACAGTACTAGTGTTCTTTGGACTCATGTTCCTTCCGCTACGTGTTTAAACATAGCTCGAAATTCTTTATCTTCTCACCAAACTCGAAATGTGGTTTCATAGGAAATACCGAACGTCTTACATCCGTTGTGGACTACAGACCTTGGATCTGAAATACCGACTTCTCCGGATGCTCAGTCGTCGTGGCTAGTACTCCCCGCTTTGTATTCTGTTGCTTTCTCAATTATCTGGTACCTGTTCATGACTCGAGCCTGGTGCTTTCTGCCGCAGTATCTGACTCTCCTCAGATTCGCCTGGCTGTCGTGTTTTGTACTTGGACAAGGACTGTGAAGAAGGTAATTCTGCAATATGTGAATCCTTTTAGTGTACAGGTATTTCAACTAGCACATTGACGCAGCCTCACAGATTAATTTCTTCACATTGGACTTAAAATGATCGTTGTTATGATTGGCCAATGAGCTTTGTCCAGCCACCTCGATGCAACTGTCTTCTCTCTGTTCTTCCCACGAACCTCAGTGGTACCATGGTTTTCTATATTTTCGACTTCGACTTCGGCCCATGGCCGTAGATTATTCCAGTTCGGACTGGCTTGTGACCACTCCATCGTGGGAAAAGATCACCCTTTAAAAAACTCACAGCTCCTCTTGTCTCCCATCTAAACATGCTATCTCCCCCATTCCCAGACGACGTCCCTACTCATCCTCTCCTCATTATCGATTACAAGTTGCTCCAGGAGGGCGATGCAGTGGAGACGGAGAGGCTTTGGGAAGCCGCCTGCAAGCTAGGCTTTTGGTAGTACGTCTTTCCACAATGTCCGTCAATATCATCCTGCTGACAAGCGCAGCCTGAAGAATCATGGCGTCGACGAAGAGGCCAGTCGTATGTTCGAAATGGGGGAGGCGACTATGAGACTACCTCTCGAGGAGAGGATGGAATTTGAACGAGGTGACGACGGTGGATCCTTTGGGTTGGCTGTTTCCTATCGGTGTATCTCCCCCACTCATGTTTTTCAATCAGATACAAAGCTGCAGGGAGTAGCGTAGTAGACGCATCAGGGGAGCAAGACACCACGGAGTTCATCAATGTCTCCAAGGATGATGCACTCAGCTTACCCCAATGTCGTTCACCGCACCTACCCTTCTACCGTGAATGATAGAATGGGATCCACCATTGCCCCGTTCGTTACCAAGTCAGTGCGAGTGAACAATACGATCATTGAGATATTCAATGACAAGCTTGGGTTACCGAAAGGAACGTTGACGAAGCTTCACCCGAACGATGAGTACAGTGGAAGCGAAGCACGACTGACGAAGAGTCCCCCTGGATACACTCCCAACCGGATGGCGATCGGGCCCCACACGGACTTTGGTTCCTTAAGTTTTCTGCACAATAGACTGGGCGGATTACAGGTTCTTCCGCCGGGGTATAAGGAGTGGCAGTATGTCAAGGTAAGTGTGCGAACACTGGTAGTTACGTCTTTTTCACTGAGACGATGAAAGCCAATCCCTGGGCACGCGATCTGCAATATTGGTGATGCGCTGACATTATTTAGTGGAGGTATTCTCCGCTCGAATCTGCACAGAGTCCTGTAAGCATAATGCTCTTCAATTCCCTTCGCAACTAAATCTTTTCCCAGCCCACCTCCAGGTTCTCAAGCCCATCTGGACAGGTGGTCGCTAGTATTCTTCACCAGACCAGGCAACTCTGTCGTCCTTCGTGCTTTAGTCGAAGACAGTACTCTCATCGCCGAGGTGGTACTTAAGGCTCCGGAGAAAACCTTTGATTCTGGAGAGACGGCGAAAGAGTGGTTTGCACGACGGGTCAAATATCGGATGTTGACCAACAGAGCAGTGAGTCGGCGCGGTGTTTTGCTGTTGCTGAGGTACTCACGAAAACGGTACAGGGACCCGAAACGTGGAAAGCAAGTAAAGGAACAGAGAATGAATTCTACGACTGAAAGAAAGTATACTCTTTTTAATCGCCATCTAACGTGGCTGGTATTCAGAAGTCCGTTGGATTCATGTCTATCTCACATAATCCCAACGATAATTGGATCAGGACGATGTACTGTATTATCGAATTGGATTGTCCCTGAGTACCAGCTGTTATAGCGAAATCATGCATTAAGCCGAATCGGCCGTACATTCCCTAGTGCCATGTTCCTTCGCACGGGCGCATACTGCGAATGCGAAGTCTGTTTTCATTAAAAATCACGACAACGTATTTGAACTACGGGCGTATCACTAAGCAGACAAAGTGTGAGGAAAGATATAGACGGACTAACTTATTTTTTTACTGGACGACGAGATATTTAAGCTGATGGGCCTCTTTGAAGTTGATGTGACTGCCTCTCAAATCGGGGAGTACCCTGGGATTCATCACTTGATGTATCATCCCCATAGCCGAGAATATGTGATCAAACGTCACAACCAACTCGCCCCTCAAGGCCTCCGTACTGTGATCAATTAGCATGAGGTATACAGATTTCGCCCAAGAGTAAGGCCACTCACTCAAACAGAACAGAAGGCTCCGCAGAAACACGACCTTTCCTGGAGGAGAGTTTGCGACAATCTTTTTCCCGCAAGACGTTGTATTGCTCCTGGAGAAGAGTGAATGCGAGCGAGCGACTGGCGCCCAAGTCGAGGGCCGTAATCAGACTGGGGTACACGGTGTGATCTCCGGAAAGCAGTTCCATTTCGACGCCCATCGTGTTGGCCTCGAACTGGAACATCTTCATGAACTGCTTTGCTCCTAGTTCTGTCGCAAATCCAAGGTACAGAATCTAGTGGCCTAATATTCAATGGCGGGCCAAAATCGCATTGTTCAGCGATTTACCTCTCTTTTCGGTACGAACGACGCAGAGACCAACGTAGGCGAGACGTCGTCAAAGCGGTCCGTCTATGTCAGACAAGTCTCCGCAGGAGTTGATGATGTTATACGCCGGATTTTGACGCTGCGCTGCAACGATTCCCTGGAATTTATTTCTTCAGTCGGATACCGGTCTGGAAGCGAACAGTTTTCTTCGTCGTGAACGTAATCGAACAGCGACTTTTTGAAACTCCAGTGTTCGTGAAGAACGCTTCTGACCTAAGGATTATCGTCAATAACTACGCAGCACGCTCATGGAAAAACGAAACCCACCTTGAATGCCGTAGACGTGTCGAAGAAACGGATCTCGAGCTGAGCATCAGATTCGTTGTAATGGAAAGATTCAACTCCGTCGGGAGCCTGTTCCTGCAGGGTCTGGATGTCAAATTTCTGCGGAACATGGTCTATGCTGAGAATACGAGACGCATGGTAGCGCCCAAGCGATGCCACAATAGTGCTTGGTAGGCGTCCTTCTGCATAAGAAATTTTCAAAGAAAGAGCACTGCTTCTGTTGGCGTCAAGGCACCTGCTAGCGCATTTGTGGTCATAAGAGTACACCGAAAGCTGTGAATTCTGCGGCTGTATCTTCTCGACCTGAGTACCAACCTTGATTGCGCTGAGAATTTTAGAAACATCGTACCCCACAGGGAGATTTTCGACGTGGACGACGCGCTCAGCATAACGTAAGGTTTCGGAGGAAATACAACACGAAAATCGAGCAACCCGAGAATGGCGTAGGAGAGAATACAGGCCGGTCCGTGTCAGCATGGCAGGAGCTTGAATGGGCGGCCGCAGGAAAACTATTCTCTCACGCCACAACCGCGGTGATGGTGACGTGATCTATTGCAGCCGCGTCTCTTCCCCCACTCGCTTGGGCTCTCGCTTGTCAGGTAATTTTTTTTGCTACGGTTAAGCGATGTGACCCATTCGACATCAGCTTTAGGTACTGACACACGATCTCATAAATATCTGCCGATTTCTTCGGTATTTCATGACTTGAGCATTGCTGCAAGCAGCAACCTCGGAGAATTCAGATTTCTGAAAAATTTCTGTCGGTAACCTGACATCTACCCAAGAGAACATATGATGTGTCTCTCTCATAAAAAAAATTTCTCTAACCTTTCATAGTCATATCATCGTTTCCTTATTTTTGCGGACTACGGGCTAGTCTTTATGGGATACGAAATCGTCATCCGAGTCGCACCACTATAATGGTATACATTCCCTTGCCTTAAAAACAGTTGCCTTATTCAATTGTATCTATTCGGTGCAGGTGGGGCGGCTAGCCGAAGATGCCTGTCAATAACTAGTCTCCGGTCAAGAGTTCTTTCCGCACACCATCTAGCGCAACTGAATCCATCTACTGGCCATTGTACCATCACATCTCGATGCTGAAATGTAGGTGTCAGTAGGCGTCTTCGTCTTCCTTTTTCTTTCACACATCTCTCGAACCCGAAAAAAATCACCGTGACCGGCTGTGTCAATCAGTTCCACATTCGATGCCGTTTTTTAATGATCTCCCTGACGTCTGGTAGGGTCGTCGGCCCGTGGCTTCTGATGTTCTTGTCTGTCGTCGGATGCTCGTAAGTTGCGAGTGCGGAGTCTTGTCATTGAGCGTTGCTAGTTAATTGTTGACCTGTCGGTCCTCCAATGCCATGATCAGAAATGAGTGCGTTTCTCACGTCATTTATAGGGCGACGTTCTCTGAAATAGCTATGGACCGGTGAATTCACCGTAATCTTAATTCACCCTTGGCTTACCGGGTTGACGATTTCATTATGTACTCCGGTCCCGATTCTAAATGGAGCCGACTAGCACCTTACCTCCCTTTAGCGTCCAGTTGGAAATCAATCTTGGGATCTGAATGACGCATCGAAGATTTATGTTTTTTCGTTTCCTTCGGAGATCTCTATAGGATGGACCAGGTTCACTGACTACTAAATTGAAGCAGGCGTTGTAGTCGATTTCTTTTTATTCAAGTGCAATCTTGATACTCATTGATCCTGACTTGTCTGTCTGTCTTATTCGTCTTTTTTCCTGGTCAGTACCTTGCCATTGCCGATCTTCCCGTACATAACGTACATGTAGTAGCAACCATCTCATCACGCCTGCGGGCATTTCTTCCGTACCCATTCGTAGTACCCCCATGCTTTCGGCATCTATACCATGAGTTACACGCGTAATAGCGGATCTCTCTTAGCAGGAACAATGTTTGGATGATCCGACCTGTCGTGCCGTGCGCTAAGGAGATGTATATGATTATAAGACGTTTATTTTAGGAGGAGATCGGTACCAGCTTCCTACCTTGTCGAAATGCTAGCTTGCACTTTCCTCGGAACTCGGTCCGCGCAAAAACGGAAACGGTGGCCGTTAGCAACACTGGGTGTCAGGGAGAAAATCTTAGATCACATATAAGCATCAGGTACATGTACAATGGAGTGGATCACCTCGAAGCACGCTTGGTTTGGTTTGGATCGACTTCTGTGAGCCACGTCTACGGGTTCCAAAAGGCTCAGTGTAAGTGTCCCATTGCAGGATTAGATACATGAACAGATAGCCAGATGAAGTTGAAGGGAAAACTAATCATGTCGATTGTGGCGCCTCCAAATGATGACACCGGTCCTGATCTGGGGAAGGACTAACACTTAATAAGTTTGACGTCACGCAGCTTTGTAGTAATCCGAATGGTCAGGTTCGGGCAGTCAATATGCCCGGCATACTCCGTAAGAAGCGCTGAAAGCAGGATTCTTGTGAGGAACATCTCACGAGTGACTTGAGTACAGTTATTTGCATGGTGCCATGCTGTCGGGAGGTTAAGGCCTTTTGAGATAACGTAAATAAAATCTTCAATGAAAAAAACAGACGAGAACTCTCAGCGGTTTACACCGGCGATTAGGAGTACGGCATGCAATAACTGCTGTAATCGTAATGTCAATCAGCTTAGACAAGCAACAAGGTCACAAAATTACATCGCCACTGACGAGTCACTCAGTGGTGTGCTCGAGAAAGATTCTGGGGAAGGGGACGCCACATACCGACCCCAAGACCGAGTGTGGCTCGATGTCCAGCAAATATTGGCCCGATCAACTTTCAACGATCCCATTGACATGTAGCTGCCAGAAGGAATGTCCGCTGCCATCAGCAGGATTCACCGGAAAGATAGGGCCCATATTGAATAGAAGATGGATGATACCACTACTATATTACGGGCTATTGTAACCAGGTACGTACTGTTGTTTTGATTTGGGAAAAGAGAAGCGACGGTACGGTAAATTAAGATGATGCGATTCATCGTGAGTCATACAGGTAACTGGTCTAACCAGAGTATCAGAATCCATCATCAGAGAGAGTGAGGGCACACAGGAGCAAGAGCACCTGAGCGACATTCGCCATGAGTACTGGTAGGTAAGTCAACGAGGGGAGACCTGTGACCTATATAGAATCAACGATGGAGCGAAGGGAGCGGACGCAACAGGCTGACATACAAAGAGGTAATGACGTTTTCAGCCGGCTAGTATAGAAAGTGTAGTATTTCAATTCCAGGCATAGATTGGACACGGGTGTGTGCAGAAACTGTCGCTGAGGAACGTCTGAAATACTGGAAATCAAACTGGACGTTGAAGGTGACCATAGACTGGGAGTAGAAATGATGAGAATTTCCCTCATTTTTATCCTGAGCTGCGGTGTAATTAAACCCGCATCCGAAAGAAGCTGTACTACTAGTCGTCTAGAAATGCTTCAGTCCCGTCATGGCAAATACCGACATCTTGAACAGGGTTGGGCTGCCAAACAAGTGCAACTGCAAACTTACCACCAACCACGACGATTGTTTAGTAATCGTTTTCCCATTCGAATATCTCTCGAGGTATTCATCCAACTGCTACGAATTGTCTGAGTTGATCCCATTTTCCTGGCGGCCCTGATTACCCCGGGAGTCGACGGATCGTGCTCACCTTAAAACGCGATAAACCAGAACCCAAGTCTTCGTACAATGGTCAATATATTTCCTTTGTCCAGTTTCACGCCATACTTAGCTTGAAATGGAAGGTTTGATTATTGCGACATTCTCTGTCTCCGTGTCTCGCATTGTCTCCTCGTGTTCATTATGACCAAATAGTGACAGGATGCAAAGTCGAATTCTGGAATTCGTTAGCGCTTGGGATCCATATTGTTAGTTCACTCGTCCTACGTTAGTAGGTGGACTCACTTTCAATGCACTCTCCTCAGCGTAGGCACAGCTACGATTAGGGGGGTATCCTGGCGCTCGTCACCCATCCCCTGAGCCCTCGGTACGCCTATCACGTCACATGAAAAACCGAGGTTCATACACCGCAATTCTGCCCGTGTAAGCATCAGCGTATACATTCTGTTTAATTCTCCCGTGCGTGTTGTATAATGCCTTTGTTGGCAATGAGTGTTACGCTCGTGTATCCTGATGATAGGTAACATTTCGCGGGAGCGCGCGTCATCATCCAAAGAGCCATAGTTGATGGGTCTCATTTTGTCTATACTCTTTTGAGCGACCTCACACTGATTTCTTTTAACGATACCAGCCGTTATTTTTCTTTGTAAGAAAAAAGGAGAAACGTGGGCCTTTTCGCCTGATGTTGGCTGCGGATGTCGGACCGACGCCTGCTGACATTCGGACCCTAATTAGCGACGAAACCATCCTTCATTATCTTTTTTCCCATGTGATCAACATTCCGATTCTCATACGTCGTTTCATGAGAAACAATCTCTGTCAGTTGCCAATGTCCAGGTCCCCCGATTTCTTGTCTTCTTTACAGAGTTAGTCCCATGAGCAATAGCGGCTTTCTGGATACACGACATCGCGGTATTAATATTCATTGTCAGATGCTTAATCGTGTAGTAAGGCTAGGTCACGGATTAAAATGATAACGCTTCCCTATTTTGGGGTACTGATTACACAGGTTCCAACGGTTATATATCCATCCGACATTCCCTTCACACCGAGTGGGCAACGGATTCCCAAGATCGAACCTGTATTGATCGCAGATATCTGCGGGTATATACTTCCCAGTTGGTTCCGGAAATACCCTCTGGCCTCAAACATATCATCATACTTCGCGTTGAACTACTACAGGCCCGCAAAAATACCCCACACACATTCATGGGGTGAATATTTTACTATCTGGATACCGAACTGACCGACAATGTTCCCATGCTGGTAAAGGATGGGTGCTCATTGTTGGAAAGAACAGGAAAATAACAAGGTTACGTGTGGGACGTTCCGTGCAAAATGATCTTGTATTGTATGATAGTTTGTGGTTATTATTTATCGCATATACTTTTCAGCGCATGAAACAAGCGCTCGCTGAGTAGCAGTTTTAGTTCCGTCAGAACTTTGACATACAAGCCTGTTACATCTCCAATTCGGTGGTAGACAAGCTTATTGGGTAAATGAAATAAAATAACATAGTATGAGGTCCAACGGCTGCATAATTACAAGATTTAGATACGGTCTACTAAGACATTACAGGACCAAGAATGGCACACGAGTACTAAGTCCAACTAGATAATCACGGATCTGTCACTAGCTATTGATGATAATTAGATGTAACCAGCAACGATAAGAGTAAGGCAGTGTACCAGATTAACACGTGAATGAAACTGGGTGATTGTTTTCCCGCTACTCATCTTTATGGCTAAGCTCCACGCTATCCTGTTCGCTCGGCTCGAATTCTTCGCTTTCGCTTCTGCTACTACTTAGTACCTCGATTCACCCTGTCCTTCTGGTCTGGATTGCTGGGGACCTCAGGCTAGGCTGGTAGCCATTGATTGACAGAGCCGCGACGTAGTCTTCGACCTTTGATATTAGCAAGTACTTCCAGTGTTATTGCACTTGTCACTCGCGAAGTCATCATACAAATATAAAGCGGAGTATTGTCTCTTCCAGTCCGCGGATATCGATTCCAAAATATTTGTCATAAATGAAGGACCCATTGAAGTCCCAGTTCGATGCGCATACGCGTTCTTTCCCTTTCTTCTCCTCGACCCTGCTGGGTCTCGACGATCCAGCTTCGGCTTCCGATCCAAAATAAACTATCAAAGTGCTATATTGGTGCAAATTTTGACAGGAGCTATCAATAAACGGTTCTTTGTCTACCGCCGTGCGCGTAACTGCAGCACTTCCTCGGTGTTTAGCGTATTTATTGGCAATATCGAATGGCCCCGCGTTGAGCCAATGCTCCACGACATCAAACGCGTCAGGACTTACGTGATCTCCAACGCTGCGGCACGCCGAAGGATGATACCAACACAATGTCTGGATCGCCCTGCCGAAATGTAGGCGGTGGTAGGTGTATACTTCTTCCAACACTCGGGGGGTGTTCTCCGATAATCCCATCATCACCATAAATCTTCCTTATCCGAGTCCTCTCTTTACCCCACATCGCTTGAATTGGCATCCCTGCAGGCTCAACGTAGGCCCGGGTTTCTGATGTGAACGCATTAGTGCTCGCCATTCGGCCTGTGCACTTGATTTTATGGCTCTCCGGTGTCTGTTACCCCTTCCACATGTCGTACATAAAGCTTATGTACGGAATGCAACCGGAATCCTTACCATGACAATAGTACCGGTGGTTTTCTTGGAGGGGAGATAAGAAAAGCTGACGCGCACTCTCTCTTGGAAACTCTATCACGCGGATTTCCGTAAAGTACCCCCGCCCTTCTGACGAAAAGATATACGTCATTCTTCGAGATCTTTTGCCGACTTTAAGCTTTCGCGGACCAGTAGCTTTAGTCAGCGGTTTAACCACTTGACCATTATGAGTGCATGATGCTCGGCCTTGCCCTACCGCCGCCGGACGTCTCTCGTGTCAGTCGTTCTTTCAATCCACGTCCGACACACGTTTCTGTCTAGTCGCGGTAACGCCCCCTGGGATAGTCTTCTGTTCTGGTACTTTTTCTCTAGGCAACCCCAATTTCGTTTCCAATCAAAGGCAGAACATGATAAATCCGACGTAGGTGGTGTCAATTCTGTTCTAGTGATGAACGGACGTCGGTTCGTAGCCTGAGGTGAAAGCTCACGCAGAATCATCAAAGCAAAACTTCGAGTCCAGACCGCTCAAAACGTCATTTGGCGTAAATCATTGATGAACGAGGAACCAGCGACGGTTCGGCTCGGCTTAGACATCCTTATCCGACGCCATCGTGCACGCGCAGCGTCAAAGAGCCTATCTCGAGAGTCCAGACAAAAGGAAGCTGAAGAATTTGTCAAGGACCAAAAAGTCCGGCGATTTGCATCGGTGGCGGTGATGTGCCGTGAAGAGAGACGTGCATAATGAATGCAAGGTACGCGTTGCGCCACATGAGAATTATATTGAAGAAGTGTGTGTTGTACGCCACACATTGTGAAAGTCGATCATCCGGTATGGCGAAGGCACCGAGACAGACCCACAACATAAATTCAAATTCAGTGGGTCGAGGCTTGGGCAATAGAGAGAAGGTTAGAGGTGATTGCGACGTCGGAGCTGACTTGAGACAGTAGAAAGTCTTGGTCGTATGGTGAAACCCGAGAGATGCTTACAGACCATGAGGAGTACAGCGTTCTGGTTAAGAATGACTTGGGGTTGTTACAGCGACAGGATTGGATTTGGAATTTCGGCCGCATGGGCATTCGATTGGTCTAGAAGACATCCGAGATAGGCGTTTTGGTTCCGGCGACACGATGCAAAAGTTTAAATGTAGGTAGAGGTTTCAACTCCCGAGTCAGATGATCCTGTCCTTGGTATACAGGAAGGGAATGCTAGCCCTTCTCGGGGATTTTGTTCCTTGAGCTTCGAGAGCAGCTGGAGTTTGCTTTCGTTTCATATGGCGGAGAAAAAAGGTATTTGGCGTCACCGAGAAAAGTATGTACATGATTCAAGCGCTGTCAAAGGTCGCAGCGTCATTGCAATGACTATAAAAATTTAATTGGACGACATTAAGGATAGTGTATTCCTTACGAAACCTTGAGCGGACGGCTGGCACGAATGCTATTCTGAATAGTCCAAGGAGCATAAGGACGCGTCATCCTGGAACACGTCAGAACGGGACAAGATCGTTCGGTTTTGAGCCACTTACTTGATAATTACCATACAAACGAATGATAAGTCCCCCCCACGAATTCATGAAACCGCGGATACATATTACGTTGAAAAGTCATGTCTGTATGACGCATCCAAGCGCGAAGGGCGAGTGAGCGGCTAGGACAAAGCAGTCCGCGTGCCAAATTACGGGTCATTTCTGAACGAATTAATGAGCACCGCATTATGTACATCGAACCGCGCGGCTAAAGAATTTGAGAAGCAGTTGCGTCGAGTTCCGTCAAAACGCAGAACTTACAAGAGTATGATACAATACGCTGCAGAAGATAGCACCAGTGGGAAGACAGGACAAGCCATTTCAGGAGGTCTTTTTGAGGTTCACAGGGTGTCAAAAATATAGGCATTACTATTCCTTGCGGACCCTTGATACGCTGAACAGCTAAAATAAAACACAAAAATTAGTCGCCATGACCAATTCCAAAACTTACAAGCATGAGTAGCTAACGACAGATACAGCATTGTCCTTGTCCGCGTGAGCAGAAAATGACAGGCGGCCATTGAAGTCATTTGTCTGATAATTACGATTAGCGTCGAGTGCCCCGCATTGATTATTCAAATAGAGGATACGTGATGAAGAGAAATCGGACCGAGCATCCACTGATTTGGGCATCAAAATGAACGAACTGCCAGAACAAGCAAGGGCCTACCATGATACCGGTTACTTTGCACATTTAACCCCGAGCTGCGCGCCTAGAGAAGCGCAATTAGTGTTTACTTAGATAGAAGCCGCACCAGTCGTTGCACTGATTGGGCTCAGTTGCTCGTATTAATCGGACAGTGTAGACTACGTACCAGAAGAGACGCCCAAGGTCGTGATAGTTCTAGCACATTGAAGACCTTTCCTGAATATTCAAACGGATAATCGTGCCGCATCACCGCAGGACTCTATAGTGAACAGTCATCAGTACTGGGACCTATTTGACGAATCGTGGTAACGCACGTGGTTTCAAGTTCATTCGTGGTTATTGAGCTGAATTTCGGTCTCGCCGGTATGTTAGAGAGTCGGAAAACGCTGATGAGGTCCTCTGCCATACCAATCTTATTCCGGAGCGTTTCAGTTAGAAGATGCTGCATTATTGCAGGTGATAGATTAGTCCCACGTTCAATCTCAACAAATGCTGTGAATTTTGCACCGGAAGGCGGCACAGTAAGAGAGCTTTGATTTCGTTGGTACTCAGGGTTGGTACCCTGAGCCATAACCTTGAAACACGTATCAGAACAGAAGTACGGAGATAAGAGAATAATCAGCACCTTAATTGAGGCCGCTTTTTTGACGGGATGCATTTCGAGAAGATGTGGGAAGTAATCAAGAAGCATTGTAAGTTCAGTAAGTATGACCAACGCTACCTTCGCCTATCGTCCAGTCACAAGGTGGTAAAATGCCCAGTGTCCCAGATGTCAAATCATGACCGCGGAGCTCAGGCGAGATAATTTCGACAGTGAGCCCCTCCATTGTTTATTTGAGTTTCATGGTGTTTCGTCTCGGACATAACGCAGGGGATTGAAGGAAAAGAAGTGGTACGAAAATTGAGTGGCTGTGTGCAAGGTGTGGGAGTCACGAAAGTCACGTAGCACGTGGTGTAAATGTCACATCGGACATTTTGGTAAACTTTCACTCAGCTTTCTCCACTCATACGGCGTCAATGAAAGCTGCTCATTGCTGCGGTCCGTTCTGGTCTTTCGTTTAATCAATAATGTTTTTCTCACTATATCCCAGGACTGTGTTCTTCTTCCATCTTTTACTCAGGATATTTCCGGACGACTACAAATAGTACCCTTTGAACGCCACCAACTATGACGATGTCTTTGAAGCTTCCTTATTAACGTCCCAGCGCATTGGTCCGACTTATCTTAGAGGTCGTTCGTTATGTACACTCTGCGAACTTGGCATTATTCTTGGATAATGTGTCATTTCAAGAGCCGCGAACAAGGACCTATACGTCTATATTAGGTCAGGGCCACCTAACCGAATCTTGTACCTCACGGCACGACACGAACTAGTCACCGGCCTTGACCCGGAATGGTTTAGTTTCTCATCCGGGCGGAATCCCTTAACATGAAGCAGGTGAGAGATCCAGATACCATTCCCGATATATATTCTGTCACCTGAATACGATCTTTTCAGAACGAGCGCCACTCCGGGACTGGATAAAAAGCAGGGAGTTGTAGACACTACCAGTCATCAGTCGAACCCTCCTCCTCGTATCTATACCACATACCGCGTCCTCGTGTTCACCACCGTCCAGCATAATATTATGTGCATCTCATCATCATCCCCCTTGCAGAATTGCTACCACTCTGGACACAAGTCCACAATTCCGTCCTCAGAACCACCTTTGGGCTCACCGCTGTCAAATACAAGTCGCGGAGTCAGCGAGCCCCAATGCTGCCATTGCGGATGGAGGGGTGCTCACGCGCCAGGTTGCCCTTTCGGATAGGGGATTGTCATCAGAATTCCGTGCGTTATGCTTCTCCTCTTCTGCTTCTCTGGTGCCGTCGTTTACAAGCCCCTTCGTCATCAGGTCACTTTCCCACTTCACATCCTCCCACCTTCATACATCAATCCGTTTTCGTTACCTTCTTTCCTCGTTATAATTGCTTTGCGTCACTATGCTTTCCACACCATGCTGCATACACGTTTCTTTCGCTTATCTTTCACATATATTTATTCCGCCTATCCTACGCCGGTCGGTGTGCTCTGTATAATTGTAGCTAGCTAATTGTACAATTGCTTTTGTTCGTCATGGTGATCTGTGCCTGTTCCGGGATCTGTATGCCCCGCGATGACGGATGGAATGCCGTAACCTTTCATTCACTTCTTAATGGATGTCCAAATGACCGAGTATGAAAAAAAGACGTTGATGCTCTCCTTGGCCTTCGAAAAATCAACTCGGGTTTCGGTCTCGGAATAAGAATTTGATTTCGGGACCTTGTTAGAAGGAATATCCGGTCGCACTTGGTATGCCCATCGTGGATTTCAGATACGGTACGCCGCGAATAACACTTGACTGCTACATCTTATTTGTTCCACCAAAAGATGGATCGCCACTATCAGGAAGCTGAAAATATGGTACCGCGCTACAGTAAAAACCCTAGCTTCTTAAAAAATCATCTACATCACCTGCAACCCGCTCAATCGAATCCCGGTGGGGCAGCCACGAGTGAAGGCTCCTACGATTCAATTGAAAAGGATGTCTATCAGGATGATCTGCCACATAATCATGGGCGCGGGATCAAATAATGCCGAACTTAAGGCCAGCTTTCCATATCAATCTTAGCAACCTTCTTGCGATAGAACAGGAACTTTGCTTAACCGAGATTAAAAAAGACCGGTGTACAAAGTGTTCAGCGGTGATCGAGAGCATGCGAACGGATTAGTCGTCTCATGCGGAGAACGCCACTATAGATGAAGGCAAGGCTGCTGTAACGGACTTTGGAAAGCGCCGAAGGTAAGAGCGATTTCTGTGTCTTGTTCAGTTCACGTGTACTTATCGCTGTGGCCATAGCTTACCCCTTGATGAACTCGCCGGCAAGTTGTGCACTGCACCGGCGGAAGTAATGGAAGTGGGATTTTCTTGCAGGAGAAACGCGGGTTTAAGAAAGACAACAACCTCGGTCTAAAAGGTTCTCCCATTATCACATTGTTATGTTACAGAGAGACGAAAGTACTGATCGGACGAAGAAAACCCGGAGTGCGGGGATTAATACTTTGGTGATTCCTCTGGCCTTGCATCGATATATAATTGTGAAAGAGTGTCTATCATCTAGGAGACGACCAAGTGGCGAGACTGGTTAGTTTGAAACTGCTTCCCAATTGTCCAAGTTCGCGTTCCTGCTGGAAAGGTGGTCCAAGCACAACTGACGGCCGCACTTATCAGGGAGCCATCGTTATCTGCTCTTTGCTGCAACGAGGTTCGCTATGTTACTTTTAGAGGCCGGGAAGGCTGAGGAATGAGTATGTTTTTACCGCAGTCTCGGATATTTGTTAAGCGCAGGGCAGAACAATAAGAATATCGCGAATAATCACCTTCAAAGTCTTTTGCATGATCGTGGCTATGGTTATCAGAGAAGTTAGAGTCCGAGTTACTAAGAGTCCGAGCACATCAAACCCGCCGAGAGGAAAAGAGACATTGCGATCCAAATATTCTGAAGAAAACAACGACATTGTAAACTGAACCGGCAAAGGAGTAGCGAGGAACCCGCTCAATGTAAATTATATGTGGAGCTGAAGATCATTCAGATTTCACTAGTATGAGAGACTCATTTCCGCGGAGCTCGTGTGACCTACTAAACGAAGATATGTGTTTACATTTTAATGAAACATACACTGAATCGTAGTGCCGAACAGACCTAAAGTCAAATAGAAGTGAGTTTTCGTATGTCATAGCATCAAAATAGTAAAAGGATGTATTGAAGGGACCAGTTTACTGGCAGTTACAACACGAAGAGAAATCACTCGAAGCGCTGCAGTAGGCAAAATGGCCGGCGGTAACGGCGGGCTTCAGGGAATGGATCATGATGTTCGCGATGGAGAATGTTCCATAGAAAGACGAAACGATTGAGTAGCGAGTTGTCACGGATTTCCGAACGCGACAAAGAATTGGGCGCAAACAAGGCGGCCCGGAGTCCGATCCGTTCAGTGAAGCCAAGAAACGCCGCCGGCCTGGTGCCAAACAAGCGCAACTTCGACCTTTCCACTTGACCACGATGACTGATGTCTGCTACCCGTTTCTTGACGGCAATCAAGGCCATTCCTGGTGGATATCGATAATGCTATTCGCCAATCGGCTCCTCCATCGACTGGTTCCGGTTATAGCCCACCCCGATAAAATTTCGTATCTTTCGACGCGTACTAGCAGGGGACCGCTAAGCTATTGGGATCCGCTTCATTGAATTTCATAGGGGTACCGGAACACAGGAAGACGGATATGGTGGACATTCGATATGGTAAACAAGCTCTCCGCTGTTGGCATGGTTGCTCATCAGTTCGTTTCTCTTCAGTAGTCTGCCATACTCGTGCGGGAAAGAACAGTCTGTACACCACGTCCGGCGTGATTTCCGTGCGCAATGGATCCGTCGTAATCACACTGATGCCGCATCCGTTGATTAGGCATGTTGCGGTCAGTAGCCACCTTTTTCTTGATGACATTGTCGCCTCATGGTCTGTAATTTTTCAGGATGTCGTAGTATCTGGCGCCTGATTCATGGAACAACTGGGGCCTCGCCTCAGTTTCGTAATTTCACGCGATGTACACGATATAGACCCGCATGGGCGCGTCAAACTCCCTTCAACCTACCGTATACTGTCCTTAGCGGATGCTCCCATTACGAGTGGGGAGCACAAAGGTACCATTCACATCACCTATGAGCTTCTCGGTATGTCTCCCTGACGTTAATTAGATCCCCGATAATGATATAGTTTGATCCAGTTCATTTCGGCCTCGGAGCGGGCTCTGTTTTGTGATCTTGGGTCCTTTCCCAGTGTGATGAGTTCCCTTGTACTGTCACCCGTTACCTGATTTCTCTACATCATGTGAAAATGGCCTGATTACCTGCTAATGGTGAGTGGTATGCACGTAATCTGGACTCAAAGCCATGAACACCCATTCTAGTCTCCCTCGCGCCACTCGACATATTGATATCTCATCAATCCTACCGTGCTACATAATCCCAGTCTCTGCTACTTCTACTGAGAGTCTTTGTATGCATATGTTGGAGGTTGGCGGCAGCGTTGTGATCCCAATGGACCATCAACCCTCTCTTATCCTTACATTCTACATCGTGGGCCTGGCGGTAGGTGTAGTACACGTACTTTTGAAAAGCCAAATTCTAATACTCCCGATTGGAGGCAGGCGCACCTCATCCCCGGACATAGCCCTTCAGGGTCCGGTTCTTCACTATTGCGCTTTGTGAAAGGTACTTCTTCCTTCGGTGAGTTATCTTGCAAGTGGCTCCATTCAGTTCTAGCATTGATTCCTGTTTCGACGGTTATCTTTCAATTTATTGATACAATGACAGCTCCTTACGAGATGGAGCTCAGCGGCTGCTCACTCAGGTTGTCGACGGTATGGTTTCATTGTTTCCCGGGTGTCTGTCGGTATTTTCCCTATCTGTCAGGTTATCTATACCTACTCCGCTCTCTAGAAATTGAATTTTCTCTTCGACTGCTGTGCTCATTGTCATGGCATGCTAGTTCCTACCTCGTACATTCATCGATAGCATTCTCCCCGCCGTACACCGCCAAAAGGTACGGCTACTCAATTCCGCCTTTTCATTTAGAAATCTGATATCTGACAGGTGTTCTATATTTAGACTCCAAATTTTCCCAACGGATGTTGCGTGTTTGTTCCTATCCCTCCTCCTTTCCCCCCATCATCACGATGTATACCCCCACCGTCGCTCTTTTCATCGCCACGCTCTCTACCGTAGGCGCGCAATATAGCGCGACATATCTACCTGATACGGCCCCCGACACATCTGAACAGGGCCAATCTGGGACCAACAAATGTGGGACGACGTCTAGCCAGGATTCTATGTGCCAGAATGTCTACAGTGCGTTTCCTTCATATTCATCGTTATCGATTTCATTCTCAATGTTTGACTAGTCAATGGTGTTGATGATTTGTGCGTCTCGCCTTTGGGTCTCATAGGATCAGATCTCTCACGCGCGACACGATAGCTGCTTATGGGCACCGCCAACGGCGGGGGCAGATTCTGGTATCGGAAATACAGAGGTTAGCTAAGCTCGCTATTCTCTTTGCAGATACTAATGGCTTCCACAGCGTATCGAAGTTTCTTGGTGCCTCAAGGTCTGCTTCTCTCAACCATTTGCTTTACTCGCCTTTTCCAACTTCGGTTAGGACGGGTACGGTACACGTGTCATGCCCAGTGGCGCTATCACAGGAGCACATTTTGTTCAGACGCTCGACTTCATCCAAGTGACGGGTACGAACCTACCTATATTGTGATAAGGATCTTATCTGAAACCGATTATTTTGCAGGCACGGGAGACTTAACGAAACTTAATATCCCTGCTGGCGATGCGGGTGGAGAGCTCGACCCTCATGGTGCCGACGGGAATGGTAAGGACTTCACGTTGCTGCAGAGGGACGGACTAAACTGACGTTCTCAAATTCAGGTAATCCGATTGGTGGGCTGGTGTTCTCTACAGCTTTTGGGAAGCTTGAACAGGTGTTCGAGTGGACAGTACGTGTCAAATAATTCCATGAATATCCATATCTCAATCACCAATAGAACTTCATGGCTGCGGACCAATTTTGTTTTAGGGCTTGCAATCCCGCTGGGAGCATGGCGCCCACATGGTGTAAGCACAACGAAAGCTATTCCCTTTCCTCGGAATTATTGACCATCTACTGAATTAGGTCAACACATCTACGACGTGATGGGATGCGCATGGAACATGCCCGCCAACTACGGCTCGGGTGTGTTTGAGTCGTGTCAAGGTGACAGCGGACTGGTATGCATATCACACTGTGCTTTTATTGCCTTTGCTTTATCTCACAAGTAGCCTATGGGTGTCTATGGTACCTCGACGTTCCGCCAAGGTGATGCTTCTACGCCTGATGCTCATCCCATCCCTTCGTCCTCGCAATGTACAACTGTTTCTGCGATTGGAGGTGGGAGCGCGGTTCTGACTGGTGTGTCGGCGACCACGACTGCGACGAGTGTATGTCTGTTTGTATCGCTCTCTTTACACTCTCCTGATTTTGTTCAGTCGGGGACTTCATCCACAAGAGCATCGACGGGCGCGACGAGCATTGGAAAGGTCTCCACGAGTTCCGGAATAACTGCTAGTGGAAGTTCTTCGCATTCTGGGACGACCACGCGCGGTGCTTCTAGTGCCGGTGCTTCGTCTACAGGCTCGGCTGCATCTGCTGTCAGCTCGACAGCTAGTTTGAGCGGCACATCAAATGGAGGGATGGTCGCACTTGGGCTGTCCTGGGCGGGTATCGCCTTTGCCATCGTCGGTGGATGGGCTATCCTCTAGTGTCATAATGATGAGGGAAAGATTAATGATTTTGGACTTTTGGGTGGTAATGATTTCGGTATTAGGCTTATACTTGGACAATTACTATATACTACCTATCATAGTGGAACTTCACTTCCGGTTCCGACTGGAGATGATGAATTCTGAACGGTTTTCGGAACAGTTTTCGGCTTGTGTGATACAAGAACGTCTTGAACCCAGGTCTCCTGCGCCTTCTTTCAGCCGGGCGTCTAACCGTGCCACAAATGAATTGTATGTTCCGTTTCTTTCAAGATCCTTCTTTCTGACTCAGAGCCTTTTTAGTGACCTTCGCTTGCGTGCGCTTCGTCTCATGTCAAACTAGCTCAGCAGTCACTGATTCGAACCTCAGGTGGTATTGATTCAAACCGCTTATGATACGACCAGAAAGCCGTTCTTTTGTTCGTATCAATGGCAATGAACAGCTTCTTGGCACAGTAGTTTTTTTCTCCCAGTGGATCTTTCTCTATGTCCCTTTCAAGTTCGATGCTATGTGGCTTCTTCTTAGTCCTGTCCCTGGCCTTGGGCTTCTGAGTGACGGTTCCTCTATCGTAGCTCTTCGAACCTGAAATCGAATCAGCAAGGACTCTGATCTAGACTGCTGAGTGATGGTCCGTGGCTTCAGGACATGTGCCGTTTGTGAGGCGAGCTGGTCCTGGTACTGATGCTTTGCTGTGGCGAAGGATCATGAACGACTATATTTATCAACTGCGGTGCCGTGCGTCGTTTTCAGTCAGCCCTAGGTAAGTTTGCGACATTCACCGGACTTAGTTCACTATAATTCAGTTGCGATTGCTTATTCACACCCTAGACTTTGCTCAGGTATACGCCGACGCTCCCTTGCGATCCCTTCCTGGGTTAATTACTCCTCAAAGTTAGAGTAAGGGGAGCTTTCCGGTGACAGGCTTCGTTCTCGTCCTAGAGATCCGGCCTTCCGGTTCTGATGGTCGCACAGATGATCTCTGTGCTGTACGTTCTCTGACTTTGTCCAGATCTTATTCAATATCTCCTCTTTCAGTGTTCAACAGACCCTTTTAAGCTTTACGTGCTACTGCGCATCGATGATCAACATCGTCATTTTTAACTGGCGGTCTGGGATGTACAGCGCACGAGACACTCTTTTGAAATCACATATGCTGAAATGGTTGCCATCAGAGAGCCTCAAGAACCCCCCCTTTCGTTGATGCTCTGTCATTCGTCGCGCTGGTAACTACACTTGGGTCTGAGGTCAGAGTCCAATCTCGAAACTATGTTCTCCATCTACAAAGGGTGCAATCGCTCTCCATGTCCATCAGAAATTTTTCAACTGCGACTCTTTGGCACTCCATAGTCGCTGATATGCGGAATTGATGGTCTGCTCCGTTGGCTTTGATGCTATGAGGCCCAGGAGGTCTAACATGAAAACGGGTACGACGGGGAACCGCATGGTTAAACCTTCTTCAGGCAGCATCCCGCGAACCTCGCGTAAATCTTGTTATGATGATTTCCTTCTCGGTAGAGACACGTCCCTTGATGTTTATCCGTTCACTTTAACTCACATACGTATTCCAGTGTTGCGGAATAAATGATCTGCTCCTGCTCCGGTCTTCAATGGGGCAATGACCTTTCACGGCCGACGTTCCTATTCACTCCCGAAACCAGGTACATAGACTTGTTCTTCTTTCCTGCGGATTTCACTGATCGTACGAGAAGGGGCTGTTCCGACTCGGACTTGGCCTCAAAAGGACCCATTGCAGCGAACGCCTACCGGAATTATCCCGTTTCTGGGAGCGTTTTTGGTCGTAACGGAGTTAGTGGGTGTCATGGAGTAACTTGCAGACTATTTCATTCCTAATATCAACTTTGCACAGGCCAGCCCTTGTTCTGGGTCCAAGAACACCACCTATCTATTGGCCACTCGGATGCGAGACCTTTCAATGGTATAAGTCTTTCTTGTCCCTGTAAAATGATGTGATGGAATGTGTGATCCTGGATTTTCTGTTTCCCTGGCTGAACTGATTCACCAGGATAGTCCTGATCGCTCTGCTCTCTAATCGATCTTTGATTCATATGGTATCTGCTGCTACTACTTCTCAGGACCGGTAGACAAAACAACGAGCCTGCGAATTAACACGTGGAGTGAGTCGTTATGGTATGTACGGCGGTTTTCCGGCCCGGATGGCTATCATCTTGGTGTTCCAGATTCAGTTAATCGGTCACACTTTCCGCGCTGATGATGTGGCGTGTATCTCCTGGACGGCACGGTATGAGACAGGTCGATGATTTCGTTATATCTCGACTACGACTGCGCTAAGTACGATACCGGCATGTGGATGCTTCTCGCGGTTGCAAACCTTGGCTGGTAGATCTGCCCGAGCCATCTCTTGTTCCGCGCTTCTATCGAACGGAATTCGTATATCGTATCCTCTCCATTGCATTCTAACCGACGAACTACAGGAAGTCTTGGTAGAACTTTCAGTATTCCCTTCACACGGTTGCATCCAATCGCCGTAAACACATCCTTATTTTTGTCTGCGAACCTTAGAAACAAAGCACGCACAAAACTACCGATTGTCAGCGGCCCAGTTATCGCGGATGTTTCAATAGCAGTTAGGTACCCCTTCTAGATGTTATATACTACCGCATCGTCAACGTACATGTGCATAAGATGGCTTGAGCTTTCATCAGGGAACAAAATCGATGAAGACATAGGATTTCAGAAAGAACTACCAGCAAATCAGACCCAGACCTGCAGCGAGTGTCATCCGTGTGCAATGTATCGAACAGTGATACCCAATCTCATGTCTGACGATCCGTTTCCCTTTCTCATCACTCTCAGTCGCTTTAGATCCCGTCACAGCATACGTTTCATCAGAAATCTTGCGACACAAACGTTCGTTGGCACCCTGCTCGACTTCGTACTAGCTGTCAATTGGCAAGGAGTTTCTCACTTTCTTCATTGAATACGTGCCACGCTCGAACGGAACCGTCACGGGGACATTTTCAAGACTTTGAGAAAAGAGAAATCCACGAGCTATCACCAAGGAGCAGATACACATCCCAGTCAAAAAGAATAGGCTGTATTGTCTTGTGAATCTGCAGTCCATATCCTCCGCGGCTATCGAGGTTGCTGCGTGAATACACCCAGAATTATCAGCTCGGGATCACGGTCCGACGTTCGATCGTACCTGATCACGCAGGACGATCAATCAATTATTCCCTCGTTTCCCCCCACCATGGCCTTGTCACCTCCACATGATTCGTCAGAGCTCATCCTCACCTTCCATTCCTGCCATGTCCTCCTAATCGCATTGAACGGTCTAGATGCCCTCAAATATGTCACTCCAGAGCTCCCAGATAAGCCGTGTGCTGTACTTGATTGGTTCGAGCGTGAGAAGAAACTGTGGTTAATACTGTACCCGATTTGGTTCCTTTCTGATGTTTAATAGATTTGTATAGGGTTCTGGTCTTGACAGAGGCTGGACGCGTGTTCTGTGCTGGAGCGGATCTTAAGGGGTGGGATAATTGTCTCGTTCTTGCTGCATCAAGCGATCAGGCGGATATCAGTGCGAATAAGTATGGATTTGCGGGCATCTCTAGGGGGCTCACCGCCAAGCCCATCATCGCTGCCGTTAATGGCGGTGCGTATGATAGGGGGATGGAAATTCTCTTGAATTGCGACTTCGTCGTCAGCGGATGAGAATGCGAAGTTTGCTTTGTCGGAGGTGAGGCGGGGCGTCGCAGCTATACAAAGAAGTACGTCATGTTCGTCTAGGGTTTTTATTGATCTTATTTACGTTTCCAAGTATCCTCGATGAGCACAGATTGCTGGACATCAGGTATCTACTGCTTCTTTGCTTCCATTTAGTAGACTTCGGGTTTACTGTCGTTTCTTAGCGTGCTAGTGAAACATTACTCCTTGGTAGAACGATTACGGCAAAGGACACTTATGAAGGGTTTGATTTGTGAGTTATTTTCAGTCATCGATTCCATTTTTCTCTGATGTTTTTCCGCTATTAAAATCAGTATCAATATACGCTAAAACCTCCGTCATATGTCTTGCCGACGGCTCTCGAATATGCCAAGGAACTGGTCAAAAGATGCTCTTCTGACTCCGTAAAGACTACGAAGAGAGCGCTCACACTTATCCCCGCCGAAGACAGCAATCGCTCCATGCAGCCTGGAGTGCAGAGAAAGATGAGGTCTTTGTGGAGGGTACAAACTTAAGGTAAGCCCCCCTTTATTCATGTGGGCGCCTCGCTGATATAGTCGATTGATGCAGGAAGGCTTGAGAGTATTTGTTGAAGTGAGTTATATCCTTCTTCACCCAATGGTATTGACATTTTGAACAGAAAAGGACTTGGTCTGGAAGAACTCGGCCGCAAACGTAAAGCCGTAGGCACATGCGCTATACGACTACCCTGGGTTTGATTGTTATTGCAGCACATCTCCTCAACACAAAGATAATTATCTTACGGAAACTGAATCAACGCTATCCCTTTCCACAAGTTCCCAGCCCGGAGCCGCTGATACCGAGTCGGATTTGACCGTGGAGTCGCAAGAAATTTTGGATGCATCGTGAAATGGTGATACATCTACTGTTGAGAAAGAATTTATAGCATTGATGCGAAATTTCCATCCTGAAGATGTTACTTTGAAAGACGTTTTCTGTTCCATTTCACTTTTACTATTGATCATCTTCGTACATATCTTCGCCTTAATGGGAATGATCGGGTATTTCATGAGGCCTCCTGCACGTAACTAGTGGTGCAAAGCACGATCCGGTGTTTCCTTCCTGTCGTAGATACCTTTGTGGCTAAGTTTGGTTAACTGTCCCTCCTCAATATCATCCAACTTTTCGATCCGTCGATTTGAATCTATTTCTTACTCTTAGACCTTCGCACTTATACTGGGATGTAATTGGGAACTCCTCGTGGGAGTACTTGTGGGCGCAATCTTTCGCTTCTCAGGATGATATTGGGGAACATCTCTGTCTGGAAAATGAGTAATTCCACGGGTTAGCACATATGTAGTTATGGCTGGTCTCGCAAGCGAGGTGCGGTGTCTTGAGAGTTGGAGAGAGGATGAAGTGCACATCGTTATTGGAAGAGAGCAAGAGAATGATATCGGTACAGATTTCGGAAGGTCGTCCGCCTTTCATCAGTTCCAGTTATACCATTCTTTTACGCAGGATATACCCAGTTCACGGACTACATGTATCGGGAAGAATCTTGCTGAGACCTCCATGCTGATTTCCCAAAACTGTTTAAAAGTTAGATACACTGAGAAGGACATTCGGATTGGGTACTAGACCTTTCTAGGATTGGTCCCTTCTCATCACATCAATTGGAATTGACTCTTGATCGACTCACTGCTCTACTGTCTCCATATTTCGCTGTCTTCGGAGTAAGCACGAGATCCGGATTTGAATAATGTAGTATTGACGAGACTACATAAGTAGATGGATGCTTGCACAGCCAGAAAGATTTTTTAATCGCGTACTATCGAAGACTTCCTTCGACTGCGTGGTATCGTAAATTCGGGGATTTCGGTATCTTGTGGTCGAAGGCTCTGGCGAGCTGCGGACGGAGAATTACATGTCGCTACCTAGTAGGCCGCGGCCGAGTAGGGGAATATGAAAGGCCTTAGTCCTATCGGCTGGTGGTGTTAGCCTTAGGCGGTTAGCTGAAGATCTACACAGAAAGTAGAGCGCAAGTGGGATATGAACATCTGTATTCAATGTGAGATTACAGTGACTGGCCAATGATCGCTTCCGTTGAAGTTTTACCACCATGAAATTATCTCACATGCTGCACAAAATTCACTACCACCCTACTACTCGCTTTTGGACTAAACATAACGTCTCCTGCGCAATGCTGGAGCAAATGAAATGATGCGTAATGTTATTGGATAAACACCTCTTTGATATGGATTAAAGCCCTTCGTTCATTGAAACAGGGCCCTTACTACGTGACTCGGAATTCCGTCTCCGAGTAGCCAAAGGATCAACTCAGTTTGCCTGTTGAAAACTGTCTGAGATACAAGTGTGTCAAGCACGCCTCTCACTAGCTGTACTGTTATCTGTGGTCGTACTTTTTTGCAGATATTTATTTTAATTTTGTGCTGCCTATGAACCCGCAATTGAGAATCGTGTTGTCTGCGTACCTGTCCTCTTTCGTTGCTCTGAAACACGTTTCACAGGGCTTGACAGCTATATACTTGAGGCTCATCTTAATTTGATGCCATCTTTGTTGCGAGAGAGTATGACGTCTATGAGCGTCTATGGTTCGCTAATTCTCAGGGATGCGCGAGCACGAGATTAATCAGGTGAACGCTGTGATGGTAAAGTCCACATTTGCGGTTGAAAACTCCACCAATCGGAAAAACCCTTTCTTGAACGATTCATCGGCAATAACAAGGCCAATCAGATGAAACATTGGCAGGACTTTCTCTCCTGATTGCACCATGAGCTCGTGAGTGACCTTGTAAATATTCTTGCAGGCTATTCCTCTCTTTGGGGAGTGCAGATAATTATTATTAAAGCAAGAGGCGCTCACACCATTTAGTTTCAGCTACCAAGATTTCATCAATGTGGCACCCCAAGTACTCGTTCATTATATGTCTATTTAGAAGTTGAAATTGGGATTGGACTCATTTACTTAATGGGTAACTCGACCATCTTACAGCTTCTACAGTAATCCTGTAGATCATCTATGCATGCTCACACAATCACATACGAAGGAACAGCATATAAGCGTGCAGATGTCATCACTTCTACTGCGACTGGACAACATTTGATGACGCTCGTCATACTAGTACATTCTCAGGGCCGAGTGTATAACTACCGCTTGTGGCCTCACGTCCACCTATAGGAAGGCAGTGCTGGGTAGGTTGTAGCAGCAACGGTAAGTATCCATCGTTTTGCACCTACACGGCGCGGTATTTAGTCCGTTTGAAGCTACCGTAGTATGTTACAAGAATTAATGGGTTCGCTCAGGGCAGTACGGGTATGGACCCGTACGGCGGCACCCCGTATTACCGTACTATACGGTGTCGGTGCGAACCTCTAGTCGCAGGGCTGTTTCTCTCACGAAGTCGGCAGCGAAGATCAGTGGCAAACGCCACATGGGGACCAACTACACAATATACAACCTTAAGCATAGCGAAATCTCCGCGGATATAAACAACAGGGAACCAAATAGACGGCTAACTGTCAGTGCTATGATATCAGACCTTGCCGAGATCTGTAAACCACCGAACCATCCGGTCAATTCATGTGGTTAGATTTATCTATTCACTCCTAGAAGCTTTAGACAACTATTCTTCACTCGAAATACACTCGGCAAGGGCTTGCTAGCTAGTACATCCTCCGATTCAACCTCATCTAACATCTAGACGCACGCGTTAGAAACTTTTGCTCTAGGACTCAAGTCGACTTTGTTTTAAGTATAGGATCCGGTGCCTTCACCGTCACATATGAATGCTCGTCTCGAGATATTCCAACGACGATGTCACACCAAACCTAAGTCGTCACTTCTGATCATTGTAGGTGTATGGGTTGCTTCTTGGTGAGGGCTCGTGATTCTGATGCCCAGGGCCCGGCCTACCCGAGGTCGAATGACGTACTCATGGAAGAGCGCTCTAATATGCAACCCCGAAGAAGTGGACCGTCATTATTACTAAGAATAAGGGAGTCTGCACCTGGAGAACTGTACTAGATATCGGAGAATGAGCCGAAGCTTGAAAATTTAAAGCCTTTGGGATTTATGCCAGCTCTGGAATCAGTTGGAGAGTTGATAGATTTCTGGCGTTCATAAAACCTGCCGATCATTATCATATTGTGCAAAATTGATAGTGCGGCTCACTGTCAGGTGGTTTTCATTCAGACTAGCGTCTTCGATCAAGTACCCGATGGAAAGGCGCATCCCCTTAGGGAATTCACTAATGTTTCGCATAGATTCCGGCATCGAAAGTAAGGCTTTGGAATCTAAGCTGCCTTGGCTAGATGGGAAAAAAATACCTGCCTGTAACCGGAATATCGTTTGCGATAAAGCCGTCATGTGATTGTCCCAGTTCCACTTTTGTGCAAAACTCGTACGCCAAGTCCGTTTATTCTCGTATGTGTCATCAGCATACGCAAGTCGTGGATTGGCCCATGATGATTAATTCAGCGGCGTTGACACATGATTCTGATGGCGCCCATGAAATTTCTCCCACGCTTAAATCTACTCTTCCAGCCCTAATTCAATGGCCCCATGTGCATCCGTTATCCGTGCGAACATCAGCTTGGAGACCCAATCAGAGCCGATGCTGTACCGATAGACTTAGTTCATACCCCCAACCGGTTGTGGTGTATATATTCGCTGACCATCTTTCTCTAAGAAAAGCACATCTTTTCCCGCGAAGGTCTTAAGTATCCAATTGCTACCGGAAGTCCTAGGAGTTTGGAAAACTTGATGACGCCCAGCTCAAGTCCGGACCACACGACTGAGAGTTTACGCGTGGTCTTTACTACATGTAGTTAGAAGCCCGGTGAGCTTGATTCACCGTTAGTAAGGCCTCAACTGTCTACGTTATACTCCAGGTCATAACCTCCTGTACCGCATTTATTACTGGGATACTAATGATTCAGGGAGCAGATAAATACGATTTGATATGCTACATGAAAACATCTGCTGTACATGATGCATATGCCCGAAAGTCATAGCAAAGAGAATTCTGTCCTAGTCTGTTCGAGCTGAGTCCCCCTTCATACAACGCTCATTATTGTTCTATTTGCTTCTTAGTACTTGGGAGTTTAGAACCGAGCAGTGAATTCATAAGCACGTTGGTAACGCAGAAGCCATTAGACCCGTAGTAATCAACCGAGCCCTGCAAAATTCGTACCACCTAGACGTGCATGCAATAAGACATGAAGTGAAAAATCATCAAAATACAAGAGACAAAGGACCGCAACGAACTAATACTCTTACCTGATCGTACGAATATATGTAAATGAAACAAATTCGAGCTGTCGTTGCTACCCAGCACCAAGAATCAAACGCTCCAGCAGCTAGCTACCTCTCCTGTGTAGCAAGGCATAGTAATACGGCGCGACGACACAGAACTTATCAAATCTCGCGGTAATCATGAAGCGAGTGGGCAACTAGCTTGACTGACATAATGCCAAGCCAAATACCAGCATACGCAAAAAAAAGCAGTATTGGAAGCGACTCAATGCTAGGTGCTTGAAACATTTCGCAATGTGGGAAAGTTCAAAAATTTCCACCCCTCTAATGCATTTCCCGGGGAATCGAACCCCGAATGCTGCCGGTAATCATAAACTCGAAGTTTGAGGGGAAGACCACAGGTTAACTAGTACACCACTGAGCCTCGTGAAGGTCAGTGAAAACCGGGGGGAAGGACGGCTACCCCAGCGAACCATAATTGTGTCCAACATACAAAGGGAAAGGGCCATCAAAACCCTGAGATTGCACCGCCGGAACTGCGTTGTCCAAGTATTTAAAGGGAAATACACGTTGATGCGGTCTGTGAGTAGCCGCGTAGCATAGCGAAGACAACGAGATTGCCAACGAGTGAAGCCGTGCGTCGAATAAACCTGCTTGGCAAATAACCTTGGTCATGTCCTAGCGGACCAACCCAAAGTCTCCTGGGTATCTCTTGGAAACTCTCGAGTGACAAACCACGACTAGTATTCGCACGGAACCGTGGTCCTAGCGTACAGGATACGGATACAGGGCGGGATTGATATTTAGCAGGTCAGAGATATATTACTAGAGGCTGTTCATTAATGATGTGTACAGAGATATTATGATTCACGATGCTCACCTTTCGTAGATATGCGCGATCATACGCTGACGAGAAACTGGATTATTGTCAGGCTTGGCAGCAGAAATGAGAGCGGATGCGCAGCTGCATCGATGGGAAAGACTGGACGTTCCTTTGGCATCTATAGAAAGCATGCGATCAAAGCATACCGTCAGAGAAGAAGAAAGGGATAACGATTTGCCTTCACTTAACACCGTTTACAGCAGCAGACACTGCCTCAACCTCTCAGGCACCCTTCTATCTCCAACGGCTAGTCTATCCCGAGACGGCCTAGCGGCCTCAGCGCCATCCACGCTGACCCGGCGACCAAATCGCCACACACTCTACAACCTCGCATCGCCCCCTATATTCGCTCAAAACTCATCTCGCCGCTTCCGGTGAAAATTGAATAGTTACATCAATGAGCGCGTCGAGATCCGCTGCAGTGCCTCTTGGTGCTGCTCCTCGTGGAGGGATAAGGCCAGCGCATGGTTCGATGCGAGCTCGGTTTCCTCTTCCCATCCGAACCTCGTGGCTATCGCATAGACCCGGAGCGATTCTCGTAGGAACATAGGCGCAGTTATTGATGCGCATACGCTGTCCACAGGACCTCTTGCTCGCCTAATCTCCGCTGGCCTGAACACACTCTCGAGGTCATCGAATATGCACCACGGAGGGAAGACCACTAACGATTCGCAGATGTCGTTCGAAGATGGCATCGTATTCGTAGATAGGAATTGGCGTTCTATTTGGTTCGAACGTGGAAGACTGGGACGCGGTAAAATGTGGCGGACCTTCGACTGATGATGGGAGGGTGCCGTTGAGCGAGGATAAGACTGTATCGGCATTCGGAGGATTGAAGGCACGATGGTACATGACTGCGAGTTCTTGGGACGCTATGGAAGTAATAAAGAAAGAAAGTAGTGATAGCCTAATGACGGTGCATGATGAGCATGTGCTGATGAACTCGTTCGTGCATGCTTACTCTGGTAATCTGAACAGCATCAATATGAACGCGTGCCGTCACTGGAGAGATACAGAAGGATTAAACGTGGCGCTGAATGCTGCCTAGCGTGTCCTAGCTGTAGGATCGTAAGGATAGAACGGCATGAAGGAAGGAAATATGACGTACCAGAGCACGGACGTCCCAGCAGAGTCGACATGTCAGATCCTCAGATGGGATCCAGCGTCGGACAAGGTATCAATCGATGTCGAAATTTCCCTCTTGTATCCATCGTCCATGAAGTTTCGGAGAGTTGAGCCACGCTTATCGAATTCTTCGTCCACAGGATATATGCTGTGCATGCAATGTCCCGTCACGGACAAGCTGACTCCCCGCAGACACACAATAGCAGCGTCATACCCAGAACTCTCAGCATTCCTTTGACCCGAACTGATGTAAAACCGGTAGCACCAGTCAAGAGGGTCGAGGAACGAAAGTATGAGACTGACCAAGTAGCCCTAAGGAGGAGTAGGCAGGCCCGGGCGTCGAAATCGCATACCACGACTGCTTCTACGTCATCGTTGCTCTGTGTGTCCACCCCGGCCTGGGTCACACAGAGTTGGTTTGCCTCCCGTAGGTCCGGCATTAGCGAAAAAAAACTGTCCTGGGACGAGGAAGTGAGCAAGAGGATTGAAAGGATCTAATACGGTGGTCATACCTTGCTGTAAACTGCACGCTTTATACGCATCGTATCCGTTCTTGGGAGACGGGGCGCGCGCTGGCCATTGGTGTATGCCGGCGAAGGAAAATCACCTCTGACATGGTGCTGATGTTTCTAGCACAGAACCCCACTTGCTAGCCGTCGACAGAAAGGAGGGAGCGACAAAAAAGGAGGTGTAAGAGAGGCATAAAACCCGATCATGTACGAAAGACAAGAGAAAGGATCACAAGGCCTCAGAAGACGTGGATGGAATATCGGTCGTCTTGCTAAGCTGCTATCTGATAGTGAGCGACAGAGAAATACAGCTGCCTGAAGTTCGGATGCGGTGCGAACGGAATATGCGGGGAAAGCATTTTTATTCGGGGCTACGTACATACAACATATATCTGATACGTCGTGTCAGCGAAATCGTCATCAGGTGAAAAGGTAATAGCGTACAAGGGGTGGAGTGGAGAACATCGCGCTGTACAGGTCCAATATTCTGGATGATGAAGGTTAGCGAAGGAATTTTGGGTGTGAAGATGAAATAATTTACAATCTGATTAACTAGCACACGCTGGGATATCGTCCTTGGCATATGCAACGGGGAATATAGGCCCTGGAGGACTGATAAAAGAAGCGATACTGGCCATTAGTAAGCTCTCACAGCACGAAACAATGGGAGAAACTCACAGGCAACTTTCTAGGCACCGTTTCAATCCCCATACCAAGACGCTCCGAAAACCTGCCACTCAAAGATCAATCCCGACTCAAGGTAGGCGATATGCAAAGAGAAAAGCCAGCTTCAACACGTCAAAACCAGTTGCAGAGTAGTAGTCTGCATGTGTCGCAAGGTGTTACGTGTCGAGAATGAAAGCAGCGGAAGAAAGTCGGGTCGGAGCCTCAATCATGTGCGAAGTCCGCCACTGCACGCGCACGGACCCTCTACGTGTTTCCGTGGGAAACCGTTCTTCCCCACAATCACCATTGCTCTCGTTTGCGCCATCTCGCTCGCTAACTGTTGGGCGATGTAGGATGACTTAGAGAGTATGCCATCTTGTCTCTGGAAAGTGTTAGGCAAGGCCTGTAAGGCGGGGGACTGCGAAGTCGACGTGGAGATCGATTTAGCTTCTTAGTGAGCAAAATCTCGTTTGATTTCTTTTTACCGGTAACAACGTTCACAGGGGTATTACAGTTTTATCGACTTCCCCACCATGAAACTCTCAAGGGCTTCGTAGATGCTCTGCGATGGGTATGACGCCTCCCGTCCTCTCGAAGGCTGTGCTCACCAAAATCAATGGCAACTTTCCCTTCCTATTCGCCGCCTTCGCTGTGGCTCCTACTGCAGCTGGAACACCATAAGATACGGGCGACACCGTTTTCGAAGTTTCCGTAATCCCCATTCGCTCGTCGCCGCCCACGGTTCCTCGGTTCTTCTCCTCCAGTCACCTCACCACGACCACAAACGGTGTCTGTAGACCGTTTCGTGCACTGACGACGCTTCCAATGTCGGCGACATTGACTGTCGTGACACCCCTCGTCGTCGTCCTACTGCCTGCATCTCCCTGAACACCCCTCTCACGACAAGGACAAATTTTCTTGTGCTTCATTTCCACGGGAATGACACGTCTCGCACTATCACTAGCACAGGCTACGTATGGAACTATTGGATCCGTCCTTCTCAATGTCATCTTCATGCCGCCGCCGACCTTTCACGATATAACTCTCCCATCTTCGTCTCTGTTGGCAACGACGACATTTCTCGAGCTTCAAACGCTGTCTCTACAAATGCAACATAGCTGTCACCACCTTATGCGACTATAGAGATGGCCGGTACGGTTCCCATTGTTGTCGTAGTGCCGCTGTCGTCTCAAGCTACCTCACCTGCCCACCTTCCTTGTCCGCCGACGTGGACTTTCTCGGGGACTTAAAGAAGCCCGGCGACGACGGAAACTACTGTATCACTAACAGTAACGACTTTGTACACCATTCAAATGATATACGTAGTCGGTTTTGGTCCGCTGTCATTTTCGCAAGGAAACTCGTACCTCCCATCCACATCAACAACGGTGACCTACTTTGGTGCTTCAAGCACACCCAATACTTTCGTTTTCTCCGAAAGGCTCGATATAAGGTCGAGGGACCATTTGTACGGTCTTTGTCCTCGCATCGTCGCCTCCATGTTCAAGCAAGTACCTTGCCAGGACTTGTTCACCGAGAAAGACCTTCCACAGCAAGGTATATCCTATTCGACGAGTTTTTTTGCAATGCTTGACGTTATTGCTACAGGTCCTGCCGCCGACTTGGAGCTTGCCATGCCGTGTACGATCCTCATGAGGCGACAACTTTTCGAGGCGCTCAAGGCCCTGGATTACTGGAAGGCGGGCAGTGGTTTTGGCCGTGTTTCTATAGGGAAGAGGAGTATGAAGCGGGAAGTAGACACTACGAGATGTGACGTCCGCCGAATATGACGCCATGCCTATTTTCTGACAATATTCTCTTCCTGGGCCCAGGGGCTGCGCCGAGCGGCGTGAGCTTGGGATTTTGGTATTCATATTAATTTGCTTTGCCCTATGGTTCAATTCAATCATATTCCTCACTGTCTCAGCCACAACACCCATCGAATCATTGCAACAATGCCGTTCAACACAGCTCTTCAGCAACTTTTCTTCACGACTTCCAGTACCTCGGGTCCGGTTTCAACTGCAGCGGCACCACTCGGAGATACCGCACCCACCGTTTTTTGGGTCCTCATACTCATCATTTGCTCGCCGTCCCCGCCATTTTCCTCAACTTTCCAAGTTCCACCCTCCACAACGGCTACCGACTTTGGCAGCGCTTCGGCGACAATTACAATACCATTCAGAGGTACCGTGGTTGCAGTGGAAACCGTCACCAAGTGCATCATCGTCGCCGTGCCCCCGCCGTCTCCTCCAATTTTCATCGTCGCCTCTAACGGCGACGGCGACTTCTTTGGGACTTCAAGTACCTTGGGAACGACGTCTCCGCAACGAATACTCTCCAACGCTGTGACATACGTCGTCGGATTTGCTCCGGTTGACGTCATCTTCATGCCACCGACGACTTTATCACGATTTTTGGGCTTCCTCGCATCCGACGGCGACTATCGCCATTTTTTGCCATCTAGCACAGTCTCGACAGCTGGAACATCAGTAACATCACCAACGGCAACTGCAGGGACTGTCGTTACGGTTCTTTTCCTATTCACATAACCAACCGTCATCGTCTCAACCCACCGCCCCAGTCTATCTCACTGATTATGGATTCAGAGCATGAAGAAAGTGTAGTGGTATTGTTGGATGGGTGAGTGCTCGTTGCTTATATTAATTCTAGCTAACATACCTAGATTACAGAGGGTGTATTTGGCGACCACGGATTCTTCCGCTTCATCGACATCGACCTCCCATCAGAAAATCCCGCTGGAGATGTCATGGCGCTCAGCGAGGACGTCTTGTGCTCCATCTTATCTGCGCCTTCCACCACCCTAGTCCTCTGTGCATCCACACCCGTCCTTCGACGGCGCCAGCGTAACTACCCCAGCATCGAACAACCTCATCTGCGCCGCCATCGAGCTCCCCATCCTATAACTCACAGTCCAACCCGAATCCTCGTCACCACTTAACGCATCCAAACTGGTTATAGTCTCGTAAGTCAGGAATCAGGGAGTCAAGTCGGAGCCTCAAAGGCGGCCGAAGTCCGCCGCTAGACGTGCACGGACCCTCTCCGTGTTTCCGTGGGAAACCTGTCCGTCCCCACCATCACCATTGCCCCCGCTCGCGCCGTCTCACTCTCAGACTGTTCAGCGAGCTAGTTTGACTTATAGAATATTTCAGCTGATCTTTCGAAAGTGTCGGGCAGGGTTTGCGGGGCAGGAGGACTGCAAAATTGATGTGGAGATCGATTTGGGTTCTTAGTGAGCGAAATGCCGTTTCATTTCTTTCTACCGCTGACAACGTTCGTAGGATAATTACCGTTTCATTTTCAGCAGACTAGGAACTATCACGGACCTCGTAGATTCTCTCTGATGGGCATGACACCTGCTGTAGCCTCTCCAAACCTGTGCTCCTCCCCAAACTCAACGGCGACGATTCCCTTTCAATTCACCAACTTCACTGCGGCTCCTACTTCAGCTGGAGCACCATAAGACATGCAGGCATTATTTTTGAAATTCCTGTAACCACCGTTTCCTCCCCGCCGCCCACGGTTCCCCGGTTCTCCTCCAGTCACCCCACCATGACACAACCGATGTCTGTAGGCTGTTTAGTGCACTGGCAACGCTTGAAATACCATCGGAAGGGCCAACTGTGGCAGCCTAGGCTGTTGCTGAACCCCTCGTCGTTGTTATACTTCCCAGTATCAGCACAGGTTATGTATTACATTGTTGAATCGGACCTCCTCGATGTTGTCTCGATGCCGCTGTTGATCTTTCATGATATCTCCCCCCTAGTGCAATCATTCGGGGATTTAGGTGCTAACTCCCTGTCCAGTTCGCTGTCCAGCGTGAAGATATCCACCGCCCGGCTCGTGCGGACTTAGAGGGGAGATGTCTTCATCGACGTAGGACCTCTCCTCACCCCTTTTCTGCGCTCCAGCCGGGGCGTTTTTCGTCGATGCCAGCTCGTGCCGGTCAGGAATGTTTGGAAATCCAGTAAAGAGCCAGCGTGGAACGCTGTGGGCGTTGTAGAAAGCTGATTTCGCCACCATCTGTAGCCCTTGAAAAGGTGAACAGATGGGCACGAACTCGGAGTATTTCCGGTGCCCAGGGCGTTCCACGCTGGCGAAATACTGCAGAAATGCAGCAGAAATGGGGACGGAGGAGCACTACTTGTGATCGGAAGCCGTCTATTTTAAGAAAATGTCTCACTCGGCCATTTCATGTGTTAGTACCAACTTCATGTGATTAATTTACTCAATGACGTGCCCTGTTATGTATTTATATCTTGGGCTGCCATGGCCCATCTCTACCGACGTCTACGGCAACGTTTCAGGCGCATATATGCTGGCTTGAGGGAGCCAAATGCGCCTGCCAAACATGGCCAAATGAGCCAATGACTTGTTTGTTTGGCTACACAAGGTGCCCTACTTGAACGTAGAGGCTTAGATGCAAGGTTGAGGACGACAAAGCTGACTCTGCTTTGCCTCGAAACTCATAAAGACGGTCTCTATGCGCTAGATCCTGGGTAGAATCCGACCGCATACAGGCACGTCTTCTACTGCAGAGCTCTTCCTTGTTCATAGGTAGTACATGTATGTATGGTAAACAATATCCCCCACTCCCTCGACTCCTTTGCCTGCCTCCCAGCACCTGTAGTCGTCCTCCGATCTCCTCCCTCAAAATTGCCGTCCTCGACGAGGAGCTTACCCACATCTGACCTCCGTAATATCCACACAGAACTCTCTGAACAGCGTCGTTTATCGAGTCGGAAAACTTAGGACTGTATCCAACAGTAAGAAACAAGGAAAAATCAAGTCACACATCAAACAAACCAGCTCACCGCTGAGCTCGACGATGAGACTCCAATCAACATGGTCCTCAACAATCCGAAAAAAGCTCACTCTTAAGCTGAGCATGCAGTCGAGTCTCGAGGGAGATGATATGCAGGATATCCTGCAGCCGTCATCGTTAGTATTGTGGTGAAGGACTCAGAGGAAAGACTTACAATCATGAAGATGGGGGTTATCGACTCGTAGGATGATCGGGCTGTGGTCATTCAGGCAGAAAGAAGGAAATTTTGAGTCGAAACAGAAGCCAAAGGAGCTCACTGTTGAGTTCGATGACAAGGATGTTAATCAATGTGGTAGTCAACAACGAAAAAACACTCCGTAACTGAAACCCTGCCCAACGGGCACGAGTTTCGGTAAACAGACCACGATGTGTCATGCAAGCAAGGCAGGAAATGAACTGACCGTTCTGCACGGTGGCAGGCACAGTGAGCTCCACGTAAGTGGGAGCATCGAAGGAGAATTTGCTTGAGGATTTCTTTGATTTCCTGTTGAATTCGCCTGCTACTGTCAATCAGTTCCAGCAGAGAAACTGATTCAAATGAAAGATACTTTTACCTACGTTTATTCTTTGTGCGGAACTCATTGGGAGTCTCCGCATGAGTTTGACAAGAAATAAGTTAGATGAATCCACGGGAGGCGCAAATATTCCCTCGTATAGGCTTCAAATGTACTGTCCAAGCGAGTACCGTGCACTCTGCCAGTGTTATAAGATCCTCGCAGTGCTTAGAAGTCCTCACCATCAAGAGAGTGGTCAGATGGGAACCACAATCAAAGATCAGTAGCGCCGCCTTGCTACTGATCGTTGGTGGTAGTGGTAGCGGAAGAAGAAAAAAAAGCTTATGTCATGTAAGCCAAACCGTATTAGGCCACCACGAAACTGGATTCCGGTATAGCCGGGTCTGCATTCGATCATTTTGCACGAGACATTATTGTCGTAATCAGAGGACGACGTATCTTCATCTCTCGAGCAAGGTTTTAAAAATTCACATGATGATGATATATATTCACTATAAACAATCCTAATTTCACCAAGTACGACCACCGATGCAAATGAATCGGTCGATCACTGCCACACTCGCTAGCCATGTGGCAAAATTGCAAGCCCAAATTGGCAGGTGCAGGATTTTGCCACTTGACTCTCACCACACACCACGCTGGCGCGGTATCGCTCTGAGACGGTGCGGCGAGCTTCGAGGACCTTGGGGGGGGTGCCAGTCCGTTAATGGCAGATGTATGGCAGTTCCTGTGATGTGGCAGGGCTGCATAATCGACGTAGGAGTCGATTTTGGTGCTAAGGTGCGCTATTTTCCTTTTTTTTTTTGCTGTAGCTAACGAGTTTTCATCGCATCGCTGCAAGATGATTACCAGGGTCTTAGGGTCTATCTATCTTTGTTGTCGACCCTCCCCCATGCTCGCAAGTCTCGCCATGCCCCCTCGATGACCAGATAACTTGCATGCGAGCTACCATCTGCTCGAAACCAGCAGCGACTTTTCGCTCGGACGCCCAGCACCATGACTGCGGTATAAACTGCAGCGGTACGACCAGGAGACACTGTCGGTACCATTCTTAGGGTTCCCGTGTTCGTCTTTGCTCGCCACCGCGTCCATTTGCCTCGAGATGCCCAGCATAGCCCACGAGAACACATGCGGAGGACGTCTACC
Source organism: Armillaria mellea (assembly GCA_030407055.1). Taxonomy (NCBI): domain Eukaryota; kingdom Fungi; phylum Basidiomycota; class Agaricomycetes; order Agaricales; family Physalacriaceae; genus Armillaria; species Armillaria mellea. The sequence goes on from JAUDZF010000013.1 coordinate 880,558, forward strand.
CTCTATCTTCGTAAGTTCGTTCCTTCTCCCTGGTTATTTTATTGAGCTGATGTGTTGTTTCTCAGTGGGGAAGAATTCGTCGTATATACAAGTTCCAACACCTTGACTGCGGTATCTACCGCAGCGGTACGACTAGGAAACCCTGTGAGGGCTGTTTTTAGGCCTCCCGTTATCGTGCTTTGCTCACCGCTGCCTCCGTTTGCCTCGATATCCCCAACCTAGCCTACTGCAACGGCCACCGACGTCTTTCGCGTGTGCCGTCTTCAAGGTTCAAGTGGCTTCCGTGTAGGCCATTCTCACACCCCAACGACGCCTACAGGACTAGCCTTTGCTCACCAAAGCCGCCGTTTCCCTCAACATCGCTCAGTTAGCCCCTACAACGCGCACAGAGCGTGTCGAGCACGACAGCAACGACATCCATAGCCTTCAAGGTTGCATAGGCCTCGATATCAACCCGCTCGTAGTCCAGTATGTACCTCTTCTATTCACCCAGACGCGACGCTGACTCCTCCTAGCATAATGCACTGCGTCGATGTACGTACTACCTCAGTTTCCATCGTGCCATCTCATTCTCCCTCTTAGGCATGCGCTGCCCCTAAGCTCTTCACTAAGCTTCGTTAGAGTGATTCGAGTCCCTCAATACACCGGAGGATGGGTCGTTGGTACGCCGCACTCCCTAATCCTAGAGGACGATTCGACTGGACTTCTTTAGTTTACCTTCCTCTGCTCTGTTTTTTTTTCGCCGCCATCCAGGGGCAGTCGATGGTGACAAATCTCACTTTCGGAGATACTACTGGCTACGACGACAGCGATTAATACCCTCTTGCTTTGCTTAGAGGAAGCCCACCCACGCCACGGTCCTGGACCGCCAGTATGAAAGAATAGCAGTTGGATGCAAGTCGGCAGCCAAGAAAACCGTGAACGATTCTCCTGCAAACGAAAAGAGCTCTATGAACTCGTCATTAAAGGAAGATGCCCCGCCAGGCCGGAGTGTGGGACCGCCAGCACCCAACGTAGCAGTTTCGTGGTAGTCGGCAGCCTACAATTCCACCGAGCGCGACTCAGGAAAGAGCGCGTTTGAATATCAAACGATTGCCGACAAGTCTCAGCATCGCCACGTGGCAAAATGGCAGGCCTAAATTGGCAGGTCTAGCATTTTTGCCACTTGGCGCTGACTATGCCCCTCGCTGGCGCCGTTTCGCTCTGAGACGGCGCGGCGAGCTTGGAGGACATCAAGTGGGTGCTAGGTGGTCCCTAGCTGTAGTCTGGCAGCGCCTGTGAGGCGGCAGGGCTGCATAATCGACGTGGGAGTCGATTTTGGGTGCAAGGTACGCTAGTTTCGAGTTTTTGATTGCTGTAGCTAACAAATTTTCGCCATATCGTTGCAGGCTCATTACTAGCGACTCAGGATCACCCTGTGGACGACCTCGATGCTCCCCCACGCCCCCTTCGCTTGCCATGCCCCCGCGATGACAGGACGACTCCGGCGCATGCCTTGCCACCTCAAAACGAACAGCGACTTTTCGCTAGGAGCCCCAGCACCGTGGCTGCGGTATACACTGTAGCAGGACCACTACGAGGCATTATGCAGACGGTTTTTAGAGCCCCCACCGTCAACCTTTCCTCGCCGCTGCCCACCGTTTGCCTCAACAACCCCAGTCTAGCCCACCACAATGCGCACGGAGTCCCGCATGTCCAGCATAGCATCGGGAGCCTGTGAGGTCCCATTATCTTCCACGATGATCATTTGCACGCCCATCGTAGTCACAACGACTACAAAATCTTCCCCACAACCAACGCTATAAATGCGAACCTCATCCGTGCGACCCGGTACCCACACAACTCGCTTCCACTGCACGAAGACCAGATAACTCCTGCGGAAGCGCCTCCCCACTTCAAAGTGATACCTTAGGGTTAGGGTGGACCCTCCGACTCGTCCTCCAGGGCCCCCCCGAAGGGAGGGAGGAGGACGGCGTCGGGGGGGACTTAGCATTTCCACGTACAAAAGTACGGACGGATTTGGGGTTTGCGTGAGAGCGATTACTTGGTAGTAAAAACGAAGGACGGAGCCAACAGGTAGGGAAAAACCTTACCGACCCGTTTCGTCTTTATAAAGACTCATCAGGGCTATGCTTCGAATTGCGCCATTTGCTGCGGAATTAATCTTCGGGCGTCTAGCCCGTTTTGTCGCGATGGATGGCGCCATATTTTAATCTTGTATTGCTCTTGGCGACTTCTTTGGATCGGTCCAGACCGATCTAGAACCGGTTACGCGGTTAGTGCGTAATTGGTGCTTACTCATTTAGCCGTTTATCCGACCCGTTTACCCGAAACTCGTAATACCGCTTACGTGGCCGGGCCGTACTATTAATACGACCGGTCCGAGGTCCGGTCCGGTTTAACCCCGATAGGTCTAGATCCTCTACTTCGCCTTTCCTTTGGTTATCGGTAATCCCCCCCGTGGCGGTCCGAAGACGGCCCGGGGATGTGGTGCTCCACGTTAACGTCCACCGTAGTGGGCGATCATTACCAATAACCTAGGGTTAGGTTAGTTGAGGACCCTGATCTTGTCGGGAACCGGTTAGGGTTAGGGTTAGGGTTAGGGTAGGGTTAGGGTTAGGGTTAGGGTTAGGGTTAGGGTTAGGTAGGGTTAGGGTTAGGGTTAGGGTTAGGGTTAGGGTTAGGGTTAGGGTTAGGGTTAGGGTTAG